>CAUVYM010000614.1:0-115375 GCA_963556165.1 Tipula helvola
TGATTTGAATCGGTGAACAATTATAAAATTGTTTTTGAAATGTGTTACTCTCGCGTGTTTTAGATTTTATGATTGTAAAAAAAAATACTTTACTTAACTTTTGTGGATGAGTATTCGATTCAAGAGACTCATGCAGTGTACGAAATTGAGAGCAAATTGAACAGTGGATGTAATAAAAAAAGTTTAATTAAAGGAAGGAAAACTCATTTATGTTATGTGCGTTTAGGGATATTGAGCACCTGATAGTGATATGCCCAAACATTAAAAAAAGCAACTTAGCGCATTTTATTTCAATTCTTACTATAAATCTGATATTTTTACTTTCTTGTATGTTACTAAAATAATGTTTAGTAATCATGCAAATTCTCGACCTTAAGAGTTTGGGGATTGAACCGATTTGGAGTGCCCGGACTCCGAAAAATTGAGTTTTGGAGTTTTAAAGTGGTGTCGGTTAGTTTGTCTGTCTAATATTGGTCCGTCTGTAGATCTGAATGTCGATATTTCTGCCAGGCTGTCTGTCGGTGTTTCTGCGAATGCACTTCCAACAGCCCAAATCGTAATAACCAATCCAACTAACACTTCATATTTGAGTGCTTTTCATAAATTTGGAAATAACAGCCACAGGGAGTTTTAACAAAAATCAGGCAATCGGATATAGCAGCTTAGATGAGCCAGATAATGTTAAAAAAAATATTAAATATTAAATTTGTAAGAAAATTTCGTTACTGCCATACTTAAATTGAGAATATGGTTTATTTATGTTTATACTTGAAATTATGTTGAAAAGTTACAGATTTTAAGATCTAAAATCTATCTTTAGCAATTTTGTTAATTATCAAATAAATATCGAATATGATATATTGTTAAAGATTGCGTTCATTATCATAATTTCAATTTTTTTAATTCTTCAATTTGCGTACATATTTTTGAAATCCTCAAATTATTTGTAAAATATTTCGAATTAATTAAATTTAAATGTTTCAAAATTGTCTTTAGTTTTAGAATTCTAAATTTTTGGACTTATTTCAATTATACGAATATTGATGTTCAAAATTTTCAATTATTTTTCTTTTGTTTTAGCAAACTCCATTTGCATTCATCCGTTTTAGTTCCAGATTTTTCTAATTCTTAATTATGTTTAAACTTTCACTGAAAAGTTATATTATGAATAATAGGAAATCTAAAAATTGTATAATATTAGATTTTATATTTTATAAAAATTATAAATTTCTTAACAAATCATAAAATTAATAAATGTTTACGTATTTTTTGAATTTTATGATTTATTACGGGTTTTATTTTTCTCTTATGACTTTTAATGTTTTTCCTACATTTTATGAATTTCTCTTAATTTGTGTTTATTTAATTTGTGAATTTTTTGAGCTACAATTATGAAACTTGTGATTTGTATTTATTTTATGAATTCAATATATTTCTAGGATTTTCTGAGTTTTATGTTAATTCTGTTTATTTCAATATTACGAATTTTATGATTTTACTGAATAAAATTAACAAAATTCGTAGAATTCATAATACATAAAATTATGAATTCGACAAATTTTGTTATTTTTATGAATATTTTAAAGTATATCCTGAGCAAAAAGAAACCTACTCATTTTATAACATTAGAATTTTTAATCTTTCTGCGTAAATTAAATTTAAATTTCGATGTAAATTCAGTGATTTAAAAGTGCAGTTATGTAATTAATAATTTAATTAAAATAAATTAAATGAATTATTGATTATTAATAATTAAATATTAAAAGTTGTGGGTGTTTCGAGCTTAGTATGAATGTGTGTGTTAAATAAATAAATAATACATAAAAATTTATCGTAATGGAAATAGTGAAAATCTTGAAAAATTAGTTTAAATCTCGCGTGTGGTCAGAACAACCGGAAAACACATGTTCAAAAAATTAATAACTGTACTGCTCGGTGCAGTTAGCCAGGTATTTTGGCATCACATGTATTGTTTTACATGTGATGTGAAATGAGTAAAAAATTTATTTCTTTTTATTTTATTAAATGGCGTATTGTTTTAGTAAAGGGATGTACTAGGATTTGGTATAGTTTTTTATACAAAACCTAAAATATTTGAGTCTGCGAAGCATTTTTGTTTTGTGGGATGAAATTTTTGTATGAGTGACCATTATACATATGTATATCAAATTATAAAATTTGTAGTGGTGGTGATTTGTGTGTTCAAACTGTAATGTTTTACTCCTTAATGCTACATAGTCATAATGCCAAACGTGACAAAAATGTTATTGTGTTTGTATCTCTTCGATGTAAATGAAAGTGCATAATCGAAAAATGTAAATCATTTTTCAATATATGATATTCGGGCATTTCGATACTTTTGTTTTGGTTTTAGTTTGCTCTTTATGTTTGTTTTATTTTTGGTTCGCTCTGTAGCATACAGTAGCATGTAAATAAGAAATTTAATATCAGCAATTTTATGCTAAGCCAGAATTAGGAAATTGGGAGTTGGTTTTCACAGGTTTTACACTTTAAAATTTGCGACGAGGATGAAAATAAATGAATCGTTTATTCGAGAAAGGGCTCATGTCCACTTTTTCAAATTATTCAGGAAATAAAAAAAACTATATATTGTCAACAAACATAAGTTTAGGAGGGAATTTGAGTTCGTTGATGAAAATGTGAGTCGCTATGAAGTGTTAAGCTGAATTTCAAGGTTATTTGTCAATTATTTCAGTTTTTATGCTCATTTTTAGAGCATGAACATGAGCCTTTTCTAGAATAAACGAATCGTTTATTCTTGAAAGGGCTCATGTCCACTTTTTCAAATTTGTAATTTAGGGCTTTTTGCAAGTCACATATTTTTTTAAATATTTATTACGTTTACAGTATCAAATGCTCTTTGAGAAGGTTCTGGAATATGGCCATGAAGTTCTGGATGAAGTTCTGGAATATGGCCATGTATGATGGAACTTGGCTATTTCTCAACCGATTAGGATGAAACTCGAAAGATACAATGAAAATGGGATTCTAAAATGATTTTTAGATGAAGTTCTGGAATATGGCCAAGTATGATGGAACTTGGCTATTTCTCAACCGATTAGGATGAAACTCGAAAGGTACAATGAAAATGGGATTCTAAAATGATTTTTAGATGAAGTTCTGGAATATGGCCAAGTAGGATAGAACTTGGCTATTTATCAACCGATTAGGATGAAATTCGACAGGTACAATGAAAATGGGATTCTAAAATGATTTTTAGACGAAGTTCTGGAATATGGCCATGTATGATGGAACTTGGCTATTTATCAATTGATTAGGATGAAACTCGAGAGGTACAATGAAAATGGGATTCTAAAATGATTTTTAGACGAAGTTCTGGAATATGCCCAAGTAGGATGGAACTTCGTTATTTCTCAACCGATTAGGATGAAATTTGAAAGGTACAAGGGGAATTGAGATTTAAAAATGATTTATAGATGTAGGTCTGGAATATGGTCAAGTTTCATAATATTTGACCATTTTCCAGAACTTCCTCTAAAAATCATTTTAGAATCCCATTTCCATTGTGCATGCTCAATTTCATCAAAATTGGATAATAAATGGGCAAGTTCCTTTCTAACTGGCCATATTCCAGAACTTCCTCTAAAAATCATTTAAGAATCCCATTTCCATCGTACATGCTCAATTTAATCAAAACCGGTTAATAAATGGCTAAGTTCCTTCCTAATTGGCCATATACCAGAACCTCCTCTAAAAATCATTTACGAGTCCCATTTCCATAGTGCATGCTCAATTTCATCAAAATCGGATAAGAAACGGCCAAGTTCCTTCCTAATTGGCCATATTCCAGAACTTTATCTAAAAACCATTTTAGAAACCCATTTCCACCGCCCACGTCAAATTTCATCAAAATCGGTCAAGAAACAGGTAAGTTCCACTTTAATTGGCCACTTTTTAATCTTGTATCACAATCATAGTTTTATAATAATAAATATTGAACAGAAGTTCTCATCTTACCAGTAACAGGAAAAAAAATGTTTTTAACAGACCCGTTATGCCAGTATAATTTGTAGCTCTTATCAATTTTTTTGAGTAGTGAAATTTTTCTTATTGATATTTTGGATAATTATCAATAAATGGAGTCGATTATTGATAAGTTAAAACTTTTGGTGCAACAGAACTACGAAAAACTTATCAAAAACCTCAAACTTATTGCTTATCCAAATATTTCTTATCATTTATCATTTCGCGAATTGGTGCAACATAATTTTGATAAGTGAGTGCTTATTACTTAATATAACTCAATAAAATACTTATCAAATTTAAATTTTGTGCAACAGAAAATTATCAAAAATTATGATAAGTTGATAAGGAATAAGTGATAAGTAGTTGTTGCAATAGGGCCCAGGGCATTACTCTTTAAAAAACCGATATGCATTATGGCACTAAATAGAATAATTAGCGAAACTGAGTTTACTTAAAACTAACACAAATGTCTATACAAGCCTTGCTGTCTCTACACATAGGATATATTGCGGTAGATTAGTTTAGTGATTTGTCGCTATATACTACTGTGGCCAAAACGTAAAGCCAGTTTTTATTTATTTCAAAAAATATTTATTTATTCTTCTGTATTTCGTCGCCTTCAAAGTAATCCCCTCCCGACACAATACACTTATGCTAACGTATTTTCGAATTTTCGAAACAAGAATTAAAGTCGCCTTCTGGGGTAGCCTTCAAAGCGCGTAGCGATTCACGTTTTATATCTTCTATCGTCTCAAAATGATTTCCCGCAGTAGTCGTTGTCGTCGGTAGAGTTTCGGGAATAGCCAGAAGTCACACGGTGCTAAATCAGACAAATACGGAGGTTGTGGAACGATATGGATCGAAGTTTTGGCGAAAAAGTCACAAGAACGAGCGCAGTGTGAGAAGGTGCAATATCGTGGTGCAAACACCAAGAATTGTCTGCTCACAATTCTGACCTGTTCTTGCAAACAGCGTAACGCAAACGACGCATAACACTCAAATAATACTATTTGTTGATGGTTTGGCCGGGTGGAAGGAATTCTGAATGGACAACACCACGATAATCGATGAAAACTGTCAACATGGCCTTAAACACTTTCACGGCCTTCTTTGAACTGCTTATACCACTTGTAAACATTCCTTGCCGATAAATCATGGTCCCCGAGGGCTTTCTGCAACATCCTTAACGTTTCTGCACCCGAAATTTCATTTCGCAAACAAAATTTAATGCAACTTTTCTTTGCTCATTATAATTAGAAATTGTAAAAATCCGAATGCACTTTTAGCGTCGTACAAAACCAAGCGTAAAACAAAAACTGATGAATGTTTTGAAATAAAATTTGTCGCAGATGTATATCACAATACTGCACAGTAGTATAAGCATGTTATAAAATAAACTATTAAAAAGTAAAAACACAACAATATTTTACTTTTTAAATATTAGTTTAGTATTTAAAGAGCACATGTCCTGGACATGAGCCCTTTCTAGAATAAATGGCTTTTTTTTGCAATGTAGGTGCTGTTCCATTAACCATATGGTAATGTCGTCTTGCCATAAAACGTATATACCTGTCTGTGATACAAAACCGTCATAATACTAATTTTGACAAAAAGTGGACATGAGCCCTTTCTCGAATAAACGATTCAAATATAATCAAAACGTAGTTTTACTGAATTTTGTTTAATTTTAATTCTACGATTTTTCCAATTCCATAAATATTTTATAATATATTATGAGCAATATTTGGGAACATTATAAGTCAAAATAATTATAAATTCCTTTAAAAATTATAAAATTGATAAATTTTTATGTATTTTTAAAATTTTGTCATTTACTACAGGATTTATTTGTCTTCTGACTTTTAATGTATTTCCGATATTTTAGGAATTTTACTTACTATAAATTATTGTGTTTATTTAATACGTGAATTTTTTGAGCTTCAACATTATGAAACTTGGGATTTTTATTTATTTTTATTTTTTATGTATTTCTAGGATTTTCTGAATTTTTTGTAAATGTTGACGAATCTTATGAATTTTGTGAATTTTATGAATATTTTATTTATTTATTTGTTTATTAAAATTTTAGGACGCCCTATTTTGAGCATCAGCTCATTCACAATAAGGCGTCAATATTCAAAAACATGTATAAAGTATAAACAATTAATTATAAAACTTCGGCATAAACGTAAGCCAGCAGCTACAAAACAGCCACATAGCTCCATCGGGCATGGCTGGTATCTTCAACTTCATAATTCGAATATCTCTTCTTTGCAGTTTTGTGTAGTCGCTTTAGCGCAATATTATTTTGTGGGAAGAATTTGTAAAGAGAGCTTTCCACATTTTAGCTTTTTTTTAATTTTAATGAAATTTTATTATTTTTTGAAATAAAAAAAACGACCATCTGACTCGAAAGAGCACTAGGAAGTCTAAAAATTTATTTCTATTACGACTGTTGTTTTTTGGATCCATCGCCATTTTTGTCTAAACGACTGTTGTTTTTTGGATCCATCGCCATTTTTTTGCGTCGTGCATATAACGATTATGTTTTTTAGTCATCGAATTGTCGATTCAATCGTTGCGAATGGGAAAAAGACGCCATTGTCTAGGACAGTTTGTGTATGGAAATTTCGGTTGTGAAAACCACAAGAATATATCCATAATTTAATGTACACGGAAAAATAAATATAATATTTTATCATCCATTGTTGGAAAATCATCAGCTGTAACGTCGAATCTGTAATTTGAATTTCATCATTAACATTATTGGACAACGAGGAGTACACCAGAAGTACATACTGTACTGTAATACACGTCACATAGTTGATATTTTAGGGGATTTCCCATTTTGTGTAAGTTAATTTTTTTGTTTGTTAGATTTTGTTTTTGTAAAATAATTACAACAGTGGAAATTATTTTTGTAATTTCATATTTCATATTTAAAATAAATTTTTCGTGTCATTATAAATACTCGGTACAATGGACGCCAGTTGTTATAAACAATAAATCAATTAGATTCTGACAGTGATATTTCTCTAACGGAATTCAGAGGAATTAGTATACATTTAGAAGCATTTTGCGATAAATATTCTGAATCGTGTAATCATCTTGAGGGATTAGAACCTACCGCGGTGGAAAGTGTTTCCCAGGATGAGTTTTTTACTTCCGTTCGAAATTTAGAAAATCGTGTTTTCAAATTAATTCAGTCTTTAGAAGCTAAAAAAGTTTTCCCTAGAAATAATTAAGTTCGTGTTGAAACTCCAAAAGAAGGAGACATTTTGCTAATGCAGTGACAATTCCCATTTCTCTTCCCGAATTAAAAATTCCGAAATTTAATGGAAAATTTGTATCTTTGTGTAACTTTAGAGAAGTGTTTTTTGAATTGAATGCAAGTGTATCACCAGTATTAAAGTTTCAGTTTCTTCGTAATGCGTTAAACGGTGGTGATGCATTTCATTTTATAGATGAATTCCATCAATCGCAGCTAATTATAACAAGGTTTGGGAATCACTTAACACGTATTATGAAAATGATTCTCGGGGTAAAACTATACATATGAGTGAAATTTATTATTTGGAATCTGTTTGTGGAGAAAGTCCAATAGCCTTGAAATTGTTTATTGATAAATTTAACAAACATTATAACGCTCTCAAGAACCTTAAGATTCCAATTGAACATTGGGACTTATACCTTGTATTTCACATTATGGAAAAGGTAGACAAAGCGTCACGGATGGAATTGGAAAAGAAAAAAACCTGTCGATGAGATTTTTACCGTGAAACAAGTTTTCGATATTTTAACGGCCCGAATACGAGTTTTAGAAGCTATGGAATCTATTCCATCGAATAGGTCAACTAATAAATTTACGGCTTGTAAGCAATCTCAATCTAAAGTAAACCGTGCTAAATCTAGCTTCGTAGCTAATTTGCCATCTAAAATACCATGTAGTTTTGTTTGTTTTGTTGCAAAGGTGAACCTAGTATTTTTAAGTGTAAAGTATTTGAAACCTTATCATGGGGCCAACGAAATGATTAGTTAATTAAAAATAATTTGTGTCGAAAATGTTTAGGCAATCATAATATTTCTCAATGCCGTTCAAAAGGGTGTCGTGTATGTCAAACGGCGCATCACACGCGTTGTTTCATTTTACAAAGTCAAATGCACCTAGAATTGCATATATCAATAATGCCAACAAAAATAATAGTAACATATGGTACCAGCTGTGCCAAGTACAAGTGCAACTAATCAGGCACATGTTCAAAATATATCGACAACAGGTCCTAATTTAAATTTAGTTAAGTCATTTACCGATATTACAATTCCTCAGATAAAGATACGGTTCATCAGAAGCAAGTTATAGCTACTAATTGTCTACAGGATCGTGATGTTTAATCACGAAAATCACAAATTTTATTATCGGCATCAATTGTTTATGTCGAAAATTTCAAGGGAATTCAAATTCCTTGCCAAGCTCTTGTCGATCAAGGCTCAATGCCAAATTTTGTCACGGAATCGTTATGCCAACGATTAAGAGCATCAAAATTATTAAATTTTGTACCGATTACTGGAATTGAAGGTAGAGCAGTTATTGTTAATAAGTATACAAATTTAACAATACGGTCTACAATTTCAGATTATAAATCATCGTCTGAATTTTTGATTTTACCAAAAATAACATCGGTTCTTCCACTTTATCAAATTCCATTTGATCATAGTATTATACCAAAGGGCATTAATTTGGCTGACCCAACTTTTAATATACCTCAGGAAATTGATCTTCTATTGGGGGCTGATATTTTTAACCAAATTATTTGTGGAGACAAATTAGTTTTGGAAGAGGAGTTACCTCCTTTGATTAACACATGTTTGGGTTATCTTATTTGCGGCAAAATCAACGAACCACGTATTGAAACGACCATTTCGATGCATTGTTGTTCCCAATTAAACCAACAAGTTGAAAGGTCTTTTCAAGCTGGAGAAATATGTCAAATCAGTAATTATTCCATCGAAGAGAAAGCTTCGAAGCTCATTATTCGAAAAATGTTAAACGAAATTCAGAGCGTTATATCGTCTCTCTTCTAGATCAATCTCATATCAATCTGCCGTTAAACAATTATTGTGTTTAGAAAGAAGGTTAGAAAGAACTCCGGAATTAAAAAGACAATATGTAAAATTTATGGGCGAATATATTTCGTTAAAACATATGGAACTTAGTAAGTATCCTTTATCAGAAAATTCATACTTTCTTCCTCATCATGCAGTTTTTAGGGAACAGAGCACCACAACAAAGGTGCGTATAGTTTTCAACGCCTCGGCAAAAACTACTTCAGGCATTTCATTAAACGATGCTTTAATGACGGGACCGACGATCCAAGATAATATATTTGCAATGTTAATTTATGCAATGTTGCGCTCGTATCGGATATCGCTAAGATGTACCGCTAGGTACTTATTCCCGAATCAGATCGAGCTTTACACAAAATTATTTGGCGACGTGATCCCAGTGAAAATTTATCCATTTACCAATTAAACACTGTGACTTATGGAACAGCGAGCGCGCCGTTTATGGCTATTCGCATATTGAAGCAATTAGCGCTTGATGAAGGGGATAATTATCCTGATGCTGCCATAAGATTAATGAATCATTTTTACGTTGACGATCTGGTTTCTGGCGCTGATACCATTTCCGAAGCTTCTGTCCTAAAGAAGGAATTAATTAAATTATTGTGAAAGGGAGGTTTCGAGTTACGAAAATGGTTGTCAAATGTACTAGATCTATTGCCGAAAATAATACGTCTTCATCTACCATTGTATTAGGTATGAAGGTTGTTTCTCCAATTAATAATATTTCAAAGCCGAGTTTGGTCACTAAGTGATCTGTATTGTCTAATTTAATGCAAATGTTCGATCCTATGGGATTATGTGCACCCGCCATTTTTACTGGCAAACTAATCATGCAAGAAGCATGGAAGACAAATGGATTGGATTGGAACACTGAATTGCCACAACCTCTGTTAGCAAAATGGGAAGCTTTTATTAATCAATTAAATATTTTATCTACCATTTAAATACCGAGATGCGTACTTCCCGCTAATCGAGTAGTAGAATTTCATGGATTCGAAGACGCCTCCGGAAAAGGTTATGGTTGTTGTGGGTATATCAGATATGTGTTAGATAATGGAAATTACAATTGTCGTTTGCTTTGTGCAAAATCCAGAATCACACCTTCAAAGAAACATACAATTCCCCGATTGGAATTATGTGCGGCATTACTTTTAGCACAAATGCTACGTTTGTATAGCTAACAGAATATCTAAAATCCAGGATCTAGTTCCTCTGAATGTATGGGCTTACATACCAACCCAATAAAATCCTGCGGATTTAGTTTCGCGAGGTTTATTGCCTGAGGAACTTGAATCAAATTTAAATTGGTGGAATGGACCGAATTTTTTTGTCGAATGCACAATGCTATTGGCCTACTCAGCGAGCTCAATGTTCAGTTGCATCAGAGGATTCCGAGCTAGCTCCAATTAAATCATTGGTAGAACTAAATAAGTGTACTAATGACATTATAGAGCAATACTCAGAATATAATCGTCTTCTGAGAATTTCAGCATTATATGTCTGAGATTTATAAAAAATTGCAGACTACCTCAATCTAAACGAATTAAATCATATCAAATTTCGGTTAAGGAAATTAACTACGCTTTAAAGGGGTTGGTTAAACATATGCAGTCACAAGCCTATTGTGTTGAGTTAAAAGATTTAAAGAAACAAGGGATTTTTATTAAGAAAATTAAAACTATTAAGATTATTGACAGTGATGGTATCATGCATGTAGGTGGACGGCTGGCTAATTCGTCTTCACCTTACGATAATATTCATGCAATTTTACTCCCTGAGAGCCTAAATTTTAGTAAACTATATTTGTCAGAAATGAACATTGTAGAAATTTGCACGCAAGTCCCATTGTTTTGTTAAGCTACGTTCGTCAAAGGTTTTGGTTTGTTAATGGTCGCAACTTATGTCGACGTGTAGTTTTTGAGTGTATTCGTTATCTTGCATCTGCGTCCGTTTGAGGGCTATGATGCTTTAAAGTAAAAAAAAATTTTTTTTTTTTACAAAATTGAGTTATTCTCAAAGAAATCCGATATAATCTTCTTGATTATATTTTATTTTAATTCCCCAGGACCTCCTCTACAATCGCTCAATACGAAGTTTGGGTCGAGGAGTTATAAAAGGTGCTCAAAGTGTCCTCCTTGTGATTAAATACAGGCTAATATTCGTTTAAGTATGCCTTTGGTTATTTCAATTCTTGGTAATTCTTCCCTTAATTCTTTCCCTATTTTCCTTGGTAATTATCTGTTGTGCTGCTGTGTGTATCCGTTGTATAATTTTTTCTTTTATTTCAATTTCTTTGGAGTATACAAGCGTCTTCATCGTTCCCCATACACAAAAATCCATTACCGTTCGGAATACATTTTCTATATTATCCCAAGAGTCCTATGAGACTTTTAATTTGCTTCTCAGTTTTTGGAATAGGAAGATTTTATGGCATGAATTTGATCATGGTAAGGTTGTACTCCTTTTGCAATGTCTAGGTCAAGAGATGCAATTCCCTTGTGTGCAATTCGGATTTGTCAAGTTATACCTTAAAATTGGCTTGATGAAGTTTTTGGAAAACTTTAGTTAGACTTCCTATGTGTTCTTGAAGAGATGTGAATAAGATAATGATGCTATCAATATAACATGGAAATATCTGTCTTTGAAGTTCACCAAGCACATTGTTCATTACTCGTTGGAATGTGCTGGGTACACAAAATAGATACATTTTCGTGGTTTATTCAAGATATCGGCACGTGAAGTTTGGAAGTGGGTATCTATCTGATACAGTTTTTGCATTGAGCTTGCCATAATCTATTACAAGTCTCCATTTAATTTTTCATGAAGCATCTAGCTTTTTAGACGAGAAACTTGAGTGCATAATCCCTTGGTGTAACATGTGCATAATTTCTTTTTCAACTTCCTCTTTATGAATGTGAGGATATTGATAACTTTTTGTAAAAATGCGTTTCTCGTCTCTTGTATTGAACTCATGTTTGATTGTGTGGTGAATGTAAGTTTTTCGTTTTCCTTTTCTCCGCAAAGCTAGGTGCTATACTTGCGTTCGGTGGACATTTATTCGTTCTATTATAAAAACTACCTTCTTGATTACTGTAGTTAACTTTCTACAGCGGCGTAATAATTATTGCTTTGATATTATATAGCTAGGTATTAAGAGGTTCCCTGTAGGACGTTAGGTTTGATGTAGATTTTGCCATTTTCTTTGTCTATACTAGAATTTTGGCTATCAACTTGCTACGGGGCAGTATTTTATTGTTAAAACTTGTAATTTGGCTTGAAAAGCTAGGGAATCTGGGTAGTAGGTGTGATTAACTTGGATTTTCCGAGGCCTATGGTAATTTGAAATTTTTCCATTAGCTCTAGGCATATGAGTCCGTCAAATTATTCGTGAAATTCGAAAAGGATACATTCCATTGTTTCTTTCCAAGTATCCGTACGTAGGTTGTTTGTTCATTAAAATTTGAGGATGTGTCCATAGGTTCGGATGAGGGTTTAAGATTTTGGGGTTTAGATGGAATTATATCTCTAATCGGCTGCTGGATTGTTCGATTATTCTGGCGGGTAAATGGCCGGTGAGTAAAGTATTATTGTTGTTGGGGGAAAGAATTCCTTTGATATTGCGGAATTGTGGATTATAAATCAGTACGAGTTTAGGTGGTAATCTGGATGGAATGTTATGAACGTGTTTATATGACTCCAGTGATTTTTCTTTGATATACCCAATATTCCGTGCTTTTAAACAGAAGCTGAGTGGTTCGGGTAAAGTAGTGGGTCGCAGAGCTCTTATAATTTAACTCATTGGTTCTCTGAGTCCTACTAAGAATACAGATTGACCCATGGAGCTGAATAATGTTTGTATAACTGTTGTTACAGTCTGGTCACGGGGTGTGAAAATGTTAGCACTATTATTCATTGTATTTGATATGTCGATGATTCGTGAAAATAATTTTTCGACGGTGTCCGATCCTTAGGACAATCTATGCAGATCTCGTATGAGACTGGCCTCATATGAAAATGTTGAGAAATTAAAGTACCAATCCAAATTTTTATCTAATAACATTTTAATTCAGTATATCGTACAAAGCACATGATTACGGTATCATTACAGTAAATAATTTTTCAGTGCAAATTAATTTTGTTGTGCACATAGCTAAGATTAATGTAAGCAAATATATTAACACTAGCATCATTGAGCTGAAATAATATATTGTCGTGTTTCCGGGTTGACAAATAATGATACATAATTGTATTTTTTTGCTTCTAAAATATTCTAAACAACATTTTGCTATTTAATTTATTTACAGAAATAAGTTTTACAATAATATACATTTGCATACACAACAAAAAAACGTGACTTGATATTAAATCCGTTAGAAAAATTGTTATAAAATATATTATGTGCGGATATGTACATGTAGCATTGTTCATTTTTTTATTTTGGGTGACAAATTTTTATTATTATACAAACATAACAAACATTTTGGTATATAGTATGTATAAGAAAATGGTTGAGCATATTCTTTAAAATAATAAATTTGCATTCACCCCTCATTTTTCATTTAAATTCCATTTTAGTATCATTTTATTATACTACTCTAGTATATATTTAGTATTTTTTGCGGTTGCGGTATAATATTACTCTACTATTTTATAAATATGTATTATGCGGTGCTAATTGTGGAACGTGATTTGGAATAGAAAATACCACCTGTTTTTATGTGCCATACTATAAAATAAGAAAATAAAAAATCTTATGTTCGTCGTTCCATTCGAGATTAGCATAATACGGTTTTTATATGCTAAATATATACAAGTGAGGTGTAATGATACTTTAATTGGTAGTAAAATTAATTTAAACAGATAGGTATTTACCTTTATATATATCAAATTCAGCCAAATTATGTTAATTTATAAAATGTGTATACTGCTTAACAGTAGACGCTTATTTTATAATAATAAATCAAATTCCTTCTGTCAAATCATTGCGATTCCAATTTCATATTCTAGAAAAATACGAAATACTTAAGTTCCGAGAACTTTTAAATAGATTAAATTATTTTGTTAGACAAATTCAAGTACCTACAAACTCGTATACCTTTATGTTTATCGTATTCCTACCAAACTATCTCATAAATGTCAACCATACATAAAAAAAGAAAACAACAGCCAAAAAAAAAAACGTTTAACGAGAGAAAAAACCACATTTCTTGTTGTCGTAATATTTGTTCAACAATTCAACATAAAGGGAAGGTTTGGAATGGGAAAGCTTGAAAAAGTTAAATTACATTCGAGAAAATTATTTTTTGTCAAGTATCACTCTTGTAAACTAAAACCGATTCATGTTCCATAAAAAAAAAAGAAAATTGCTAAATACTTAAAATACTAAAGTAGTAAGTATATCGTAAGAGAAGAGTGACTCGAAATTAAGAAAATGAATTATTAATCCGTAATAGAACAAACATTGTTGTTGAATGTTTTTTTTTCCCCCGATTGTAACTGGAATTGGCAACAAGTAAGTTACGAGCGAATCTATATTTTGAGCTAAAAGCTTCGTTATAAAATCCTTCTCAATTGACAGGAGACATTTGGAATTTTTCCTGGTATCTCCATATAGACTCATCTAAAGTTTGTGTTATTGGTAAAGAAATATTTTTTTAGCTACAGATTAACACGTTTAGGGGGTGAAAACTACCCCTAAAATTCACCCCCTAACACAAATTTTAGCAAATATCTTCTCTTGTACTCAGAATATTTTTCAACACAATAAAGTACTTGTGATCTTCGAAAAATTGAACTGTAGGGGTTGTATCCCCTATTTTTTAGGGTGTCAAATCGGATTTTTTAGAATAAATATTTTTAATAAACATTTTGAAAATTAATAAAAAACAGTATTTTTGTATACTATATTACAAAATAAAGTTAATGTGTTTCGGTATTTTCCTCAAAAGAACCCCTTACGGGGTAAACTACCCCTATTACAAATAAATTACTTGAGTTTTTTCTACCAACAAGTTTTGCACGAAAATTAATATAAGGTGGTTTTTGGAGTCGCTGATCACGTATCCGTTATAATTGGTATTTTGGGATTCAGGGTCGCTGATGACCAATTCACTGTTTGATTTTTGAAATTCAACGTTAATTGTTACTATACCGACTATATGCGGTAAAAATTAGCAACAAAATTAAATTTTTCGACCTTTTATGATTGTTTGCACAAAAACAAAAGGTTTATCATCCCACATTTATCAATTTTTGTGGAATTCCTTACATTTGGGGGTTTTAACTTTTTAGACCCAACTTAGTCGCACTTGAGCATTGGTATGCGAAGGTTGTGTCATTAACATTGTCTGTCTGTATTCGAAAGATTTCGACTGCTGCTTTGACTGTATTTTTGCTTCTGAAAACCCAAGCAAATCACGCTTAAACATCGAAGCACCATTTGTGCTCTACGTTAGGAAATAAACAGAGAACGTCAAATTGCAGACAGGTTCAGAATTTCTTGTAAAGGTATCCACTACACCCTTGCTAGAAAACAAGAAACTGGGAAAATGAAGATAGAAAAAGTTCTGGTGAACCCAAATCCACAACAAATCAGGAAAAAAACTTCATCAGAGTTCATCAATTTCTAGACGGAATCGATGCTTAACTGCACCACAAGTTACCGCAGGTCTGAATGATACACTAAGAGGATATGTTGCTGCTAAAAAACCAAAAGGAACAATTCGACATAAGAAAATTAGACTGGAATGGGCAAGGGCGCGATTGAACTATGATGAATAAAAGTTTCAAATTTTCAGATCCAATAGACGTGTGTTTGTACGCCGGTCCAAAGAAGAGAGGGCTTTAAAAGCATGTACATTGCCTACTATTAAACATGGTGGTGGTAATGTCATGGTTTGGAGGTCTTTTGGCAACAGTGAACGTCGTTTAAAAAGGCCGTTTAAGAAGTCCGTTTAAAAATTCTTCGGCATGATCCTATGCATTTATCTAACCTGTGCCAGAAAACATATTTCTGGCGTAAAAAATATAAAAATATTTTCAGATTTTTTAAGGGCAGTTTTAAACTCTTGTTTCGGGGTATTAAAATATAAAGTTGAAATTTGGGCAAGGGGAGATATTTTAATTTTTTTTTTCTTAACTTTATTAATTTTTACGTTGAAATAAGTACCATGCTATAAAAATTGGCACTTTTAAAAAAAAATATCGTATGTGAAAAACGTCGTCAATTGAGCTTTAAGCTTAAATTTATTATCATAAGTAATTTATAAACCAAATAAAATATTTGTAAACATTTTTAAAATGTCAAAATATTCCTTGATTTAACACAACAGCATTATGTAGCATATTGAATGATTTTGGGTTATTGTACTAGTTTGAAAATGTGGGCTATTATGTACTTTGAGGAATCACCCAAAATATGAAGAAACAAAAAAATAATTTTTTTTGGTACTTACATACCAATGTAATAATGTAAGTCAATAGCTGTCGACCGCTGAGCTTATTGCTTTTATAAGGTGCACTTCATTTTCAAATCCTTAAAAAATATACTTCTTGGGCTTTATTTCCTGAAAAAATAAATATATCAACACATGGAGTTGCCGAACTGACGATCAAAATATTCTCCCGCTTTTGTCTAAATTTTTGATAGGGGAAGTCTAATTTTGGAAACAAAACATTTTTGTGGACCCCTATAATAAAGTATTGCTTAGATATTCTTTATCGAATTGAATTAATGTTTTTTTGTACCGATCTCTACCTCTTCGAACAAACATTTTTCAATCACATCATTTTAGAATACTGAATATAGTTTTGAGTCCCACAACAAAAGTTTGAAAGGAAAATAACTTCGCTAAATAATTTTTGTTAATTGAGCTTTAAAGCTTAAATTCTATCAAAGCCATAAAAAATACAATTTTCTAAAGCTACCAAAAAGCTGTACATTATTGAAAATATTTTTAATTTACTAAAAATGGGTTTGGGTCACAAAAAATCAAATATGTAAATAAAAAATTTCTTAAATAGATGCGTCGTTAATTGAGCTTTAAAGTTTAAATTTTGACTAGTTTCAAGTATTGTTGGTTCGTAAATAATATAAAATACGTACCAAAAAAAAAATCAAATAAATTATGGCAAAACTAGATTTTCATCTAAATATTTTTACGGTTGTTGTTGTCAATATTTTTCAATTGTTGTTGTTGTCAATTTAATTTACCTTATTCTCACAGAAACTGTAAATATTGAACTCTTTTTTTTGTATGAAAATAATCAGTAAACATTTCTAAAGCTTGTTACGTAACACTCGATTGTTCTCTTGTCTCCGCAAGCAGATAGTTCACGGCCTTCACCTGCAGCGATTGCCAGCTAATGTTCAGCCTGAGAGAGATTCTTATAAATGATTTTTTGACGAAACGTGAGAGTTTCGAGTTATTCTGAACAATCGCTCTAAAAAATGCTTTTTAGCTGAAAACTCAATATTTTCAATCGCGAATAACTCGAAAAATATTGATTTATCGATAAAAACTTCATCGAACATTTTTTGCTTAGAATTCATCCCTTGATCCATTCCCTACGATTATTGTCCAAATTAAACGTCAGTCGGTCTTGTCCGTAAGAATTCTGAGCAAAAAACCGTCAAACACTGGACTATTTAGCAATAATAAATTCTGGTGTGGATTTAAAATATTAAAACGCATTAAAGTGATCGATATAAGTAAGAAAATTCGAATAATGGCAAAGCAACCTTGATTATACAAGCCATAATCTAAAAATCGAAGCTTTTTTAAGGGAATTAGAAACGACGAAAAAATCAAAATTTCCATAGTAAAACACATAAAACATATGGGAAATCACTTTTTTTCTTAAGAGAAATTTGTCAATGAAAACGTTACAAATTCTTAATTATGATTTCTGAAATATTTTCATAAATGTTTAAATTTCAACATATCGAGGCTAATTTAATAAAAGGGCCTAAGCGACAAAACGTAAATTGTGAACCAGAAGCGAAATACTGTGAAGGGTATATTTACAACAAAACAGGATCAGCAAATATGTTTTCAAATTATTTAACGTCATAAAGAAGCATTTTGAAACATTATTTTTACTAAAACTAACCCCAATTAAGATTTAAAAAGAAAATATTTATTTTCAAATTTTTTAGATGCTTTGAGTTGGGTCACTTGCATTGGAAAAAATGTAGTGAAAACATAAACTTGTGCCGTTCGTCCTATAGAAAAATGGAAAAAACAACGGAACCAATTTGTTTATCTTTTTTCTGTTTACAGTTATCGAAAGAAAAAAGAGCAGAGAAAAATAAACAATTAAAAACGTAATTTCAGAAAAAGTGTCGCTTGAGCCCTTTGATTGAATTAGCGTCGATATATAAATGTCGTTTAAGTAAATCGTTTTCATTTTCTTGTAATAATTGACTTATTTAAACCAAAATATAAAAAAAAGTTCATAACAACAGCATTCTGGTCAAATAAAAAAGAAAAGCTTACTACAAATTGTGTGCATTAAGTCAATATACATTACATAGATGGCAGTGATGGCAGTACACATTTTTTAAAAATTGTACCAAAAATTGCCACCTGGGGAAATTTTAAGTTCAAAAATTGTAGGAAGGCAAAACAAATTCTCAAAATATTAAGAACGTGTCATAATTTTGTGATTAAACAATTTTTTTCGTATTTTTCTGTATAAATCTGAGACATCTAACGTACACTAGTAAAACTAAATATAAATGTAGCAAGTATTATTTTAATTCGTCAGAGCCAACTTTGATGTATTTTTCAAAATGAAAGTTCGAAAAATATATTTTAGAAATAATTTAATTTTAATATTTCTGCAATTAATATTTACTTAATACCCATTTACCGTTCCTGTATATTGCTGCTAAAGACATGTAGAACACTTTTGTATACAAATTTTGTAACATTTTTGCTTTTTTCATTGTAAAACTTGAAGCTAAAAAACATCATTTTTACTATGGATTCCTATGGAAATCAGTGAAAAGTTATACCACTAAAAAAGCTTCAAAAAAATACGTCATAATGATTATGGCTCTATACTCTAGAAGGCTCTGATTACATTCGAGAAAATTATTTTTTGTCAAGTATCACTCTTGTAAACTAAAACCGCTTCATGTACTATAAAAAAAAAAATTGCTAAATACTTAAAATACTAAAGTAGTAAGTATATCGTAAGAGAAGAGTGACTCGAAATTAAGAAAATGAATTATTAATCCGTAATAGAACAAACATTGTTGTTGAATGTTTTTTTTCCCCCCGATTGTAACTGGAATTGGCAACAAGTAAGTTACGAGCGAATCATATTTTGAGCTAAAACCTTTGTTATAAAACCCTTCTCAATTGGTAGGATACATTTGGAATTTTTCCTGGTGTTTCCATATAGACTCCTCTAAAGATTGCCTTTCCTTTTTGTTGTCAATTTTTACCAGCAAGTAACCCTATATCCAAGTGTCACTAACCGATTATATAGTGGCACAGAAATATTTTTTTCGCTACAGAATAACACGTTTAGGTGGTGAAAACTACCCCTAAAATTCACTCCCTATCACACATTTTAGTAAATATCTTCTCTTGTACTCAGTATAATTTTCAACAAAATAAAGTACTTGTGATATTTAAAAAATTGAACTGTAGGGGTTGCAACCCATATTTTTTAGGAGGTCTAATCGGATTTTTTTAAATAAATATTTTCAATTAACATTTTGAAATTAATTAAAAATTAATAAAAAAAGTATTTTTGCATGCTATGTATATGACAAAATTAAGTTAACGTGTTTCAATAATGTTCGTCAAAAAAAACTACCCCTATCACAAATAAATTACTTGAGTTTTTTTCTACCTATAAGTTTTGCGCGAAAATTGATATAAGGAGGTTTTTGGGGTCGCTGATCACGTATCCGTTCTTGGAAATTCAAAATGACGGACCCAATATGGCGGACGATTTTCCAAAAAAAAACAACATATTTTTTCATAAAAATTGGTATTTAGGGATTCATGGTCGCTGATGACAAATTCATTGTTTGTTTTTTGAAATTCAAAATTCAAAAATTTTTGAAAATACCATCTTCAATATTTCGGCATGCTAATTACACTTGTTCAAGGTAAGTGCGTGTGCAAAAATGGGGATGTCCACCTCATTTTTTTGTTTTCCGTAAACTGATAATTTTTTTAGATAAATGCGTACATTTTTTTACATTTATTTATTTCAATATTAAATCCTTCTAGTATACTTAAGTGTAATTTTATATTTACACTATTTTACATAATATTCATACATATATCCCTATCCTTAATGATATTTACCCCTAGTTCTTTCTCCTTTATTTAGTTATATATTATAATTTTCCCTTCTATTTTAATTTACATATCTTTTCTAAATCAAACCTTTGCAATTGGATTTAATTTTGTTTATAATCTAATACTAATGATAATAATAATAATAAAATGCCAAAACAGTGGAATATCTTCCAGCTGTTCTCTATGGTTCCCTCTTTGTTAGAGACCTCTTAAACTCATCCTCCTTCAGTTCCTTTTATTATCCTTTTTCTTTTTGACGTTGATTTTTTTTGTTTCCGCGCTTTCAGGTGGCTGATGCAATCCTCTATTTCCATTAGTTCATACAGTTTTTTGTTTTTGGTTAACCTATATTTTCCTTCTTTGATGGCTTCCACCATATAAATATAAATGTTAAATAAATGGGACCCCAACACTGTACCTTGCGGAAAACCTCTAAGAAGAGGGAAGAAATTACACTCTTATTTGCTTACACTCACTTTTGCCCTCCTGTCGCTCAGCAAACTGATAAGTACTACTATTTTAAAAATGAGTCCTTTTGACCACACTGAGTTAAATACCTTCTCTATGTCTAGAAAGCAGATCGCCACCGCCCTATGATTATTCAGGCTGTTCGAAACCTTACCCGATAATGCTATAGCCGCATCTATTATACAGTGTCCCGGTCAAGCCCGAACTGATGGTCGGGTACTCTTTGATTTTTCTCGTAAATTTCCTTGCAAAGCCTATCCTTGATTATTTTGTCTAGAAACTTCCCCAAATTAGAAGTTACACTAATCGGTCTAAAGTCCTTGATGTCCTCTGCCCTGCTCTTTTTGGGAATGGGAAGAATGATCGCCTCCTTCCATAGTTTTGGAAAGGATTCAATATTTATGCAATTATTAATTGGTATTGTAGTGACTCACGCATTGCAATCATATAAATTAATTATTTGATTTATATAAATTGCAATTCATTCGCCACCACATACACATTTTGGGTTTACGCACAAGATTCTTCTTAGCGTAACTAATTTCATTTTCACCTAGCGTAAATGATGCGGAACTCTAAAATTATTTTTAGTGATATTTGTTCCATCTCGTTTTCGCTAGCAGTATCAGAAATTTCTTTGATTTACTATTGTTTTGTTTTGCTCCATCTCGTTCTCGTCACGACAACGACGATTTGACATACGATTGTTCGTATGTCAACACCAAAAGAAAACAAAATGAAATAATTGCCTTTTTCGTCGAAAACGAACACACATACACATTGTTAAATAAGATTCCAAGTAAATGACACACGGCGTCATTTCTAAAATTTTCCAATTTTAATTTTTGCTTTTACAAGCTTACGGTGGTGAATAATTAGAATAAAAAAAAAAAATAATTATAACGTTTTATGCACAAATGCAATTGTGAATTTATTATATATAAATAAATAGTTAATTATAAATTCAGTGAAATTAATTGTGCGTGTTTTCAATTTATTGGAATTTTCCATAAATCGTATCGGGGCCATTACAACAAAATTTGTGTAACCCTGTGACGTCCAACATCAGCATTTTATATTTGGGCGTAATACATAATATTTTCTTGGTGTACAATACACCGAGGAACACGATAATTGGTGACCATCGACACCCGTTTTTACGGGATATTGAATTTATTTTGGAGTTTATTACATACTTGGTCCGGTAAGTCAACTGTAAACCCGTGACAAGTACAATTCTTCTACACGAGGGCCTATACGAAGACACGTCAACGATTGCAGAACAAAAGTACATGGAGTACTAGGAAAATTCAAAGCGGTATAATCGTGGATGTCTGGCACAAACACGTGCCAGACAATTGGTACGTATCTTTTTGCAGTAAACGACGACAAAGATCAATTTATCCACGTAAATAATTTCTTTATTTATTTTTCGGTTTTTCGGGTGTGTAAATTAAATTTTCGGTCGGCGAGCATAATCATATGAAAAACATCATAACGGCAATTAAATACGGATTGCACAGTGTGACATAGTTATCAAAGGGTCGCACACTCGCTCGCAGACGAGGCAACACATCAGTGTTTAACTGTAAATAGTTCAATAGAAATAAAGCTAATATATTAGATATTATTTCAACTCGTCACATCTGAAAAACATCACTACAGTTAAAATTTGGGATTTACAACAATCCAGCGGAAAATTTAAAAAAAAAAAAAAACCATCGGAACGGGATTTTAATCAACAACATTCAGAACGGATAATTCTAAAAGAGAAGACAACAGCAAACAAAACAACAACTGCAGCATCTACAACATTAGAAACAACAGCTAAGTGTTCTTTTTATTTTGATTCTTCAAACAAATTACATATTTTGGTGTAATTCTTTATAACATTATTTCATCAACTTAACACTTAAATGCAAAATTTTTTTTTGTTTACGAATTTCATATAAATGTAAAATTATTCACTATCTTAAGCGGGTAAATTTCGGGATAATTTTCTTTCGTGATCAAAATTATTTTTTTTTAGGAAATTTTTTTCTCGAGGTTGTTTTGTTTTCGGTTAGGTGAACATTTCTCACACATAACGGCAATTTTCGCTCGTTACATTGTTTTTGTCGTGATTATTAACTCACTTGTTTTCTATATACACTTTGGGTGATTATAGATTTTTATTTTAGATTATTTTATTAAAATTTCAACGAGCCCCTCCAATACGAAGTGGCAAGCTCGTCCCGTAATTGGAGGGTATCTCGTAGCCTGAGTGCTGTAATTAATATAAAAGCCATCTGCTACAAGGTATCCATTCCTTTTATTTTTATTCATTAAAACTTGTGTTAGCTATCATTTTATTTTCAAGTTAAAAATTATTAATTTTACTGTCGGTTCGGAAATTTTGTTTTGGTAAATACTTGGGGTATTAATTTTGCTGCAGAAATTTCGGGACATTGGATTTCGTTATTCATTTGAAAATAGTAAATTTAAAATCAATTTAATTTTCAAAATGGTCCATGAAAACGAGCAGAAAGATCAAAATATCCAACAGCAACCACCAGAACAGATGGATCAAACCGAGAATACACCCTTGGAGGTATCAGCCTCAAGCAATAAAGTTAAATTGCAACCATTTTGGCCTCATAAAGTTCATAATTGGTTCTTGCTTGCTGAAATCACTTTCGATCTCCAAGGGATAAAGTCCGAGAAGCAAAAATTTTTGCATACAATTTCTTCACTGTCGCCTGAGACATGCGACAGTATCTCAGACTTTCTCTCGAAACCCCCAACCACGGAACAGTATACTTGTTTGAAAAAATTATTGTTGGAACGATTAGCGCCGTCATTTGAGAGGCAATTGGAAGCTCTCATCTCGGACCAAGATCTTGGTGACCGAAAACCATCTGACGCGCTACGAAGAATCCGTACACTCGCGGGCACTAACTTTAATGATAAAGTTATTAGATCTCTTTGGATTAAGAAGATGCCCGAAATCATAAGGTTAGCTCTTGTTGCGCAACCGGAATCAATTGGCATTGATACTCTGGCTAAAACGGCGGACAAGATGTACGAGGTTATCAACATCGGCCAACATCAGACAAGTATATCTCAAGTTTCTTTTCGGCAATCCCGCCCCACTGTTAAAACTGATCGTACTCCGACTACTAGTCAGAACGCTGGCTCGTTGGAATCGAGAATCGCTCGGCTTGAAGCCAAATTTGATGGCATGTTTCGAGACCGAAACCAATCGAAATCCCGATCTCGATCACGATCACGCAGCTCCAGCAATTATTCTCGCCGCCATGGCAGATGTTGGTACCACGTAAAATTCGGCCCAGCTGCGAAGAAGTGCATACCACCATGCAATTTTTCATCGTCACGACAGTCGGGCACCCAAAACAGCAATATGAATGTTATTGATGATCATGCAAAAAACGATCACGGCACTGGGTCGGGATCCCGCTAAATCAAAACCCTATTTCGTCACGTTTATTCGTTTATGACCGAATAAACAAGCAAACCTACCTAGTCGACACTGGCGCTGACCTTTCGGTTATTCCAGTATATAATTTTAAGAGTGAATTTAATATTCTGAAAAGAAATTCTAATCTAGTTTTGTCCGCCGCCAATGGCACCACAATCCAAACTTATGGCACTAAGTTGCTTCAGTTGGATTTGGGACTTAAACGAACATTCACGCATGCTTTCATTCTAGCTGCTGTGAATCGTCCTATCATTGGCGCCGACTTCTTGGTAAAATTTGGACTATTGGTTGATTTAAGGAATAAAAGGCTGGTTGATTCAGCGACAAAGCTGTCAATCGACGCCACAATGGGTCACGTCGACACACCGACTCCGATCCATTATTCTATCACCAACGGCTACGGCACTTTGCTGAAAAAGTTTCCTCAACTTATAGCAGAGCCGAATTATAAATTGCCAGTCCGACACAATGTGGTCCATCACATTGTCACAGAAGGACATCTCCCTGTATCACGACCAAGAAGACTAGATCAAGTCCGCCATAAACCCGAGAAACACGATAGTATCATCAAGTTTTCCAGCAATGCCCTAGGTAGTTTTTTTAGAATGTAGTTGGAAATTCCATCTGTACCGCTTGAGTTTATCACGTTAACTATACCTTGACCAAACTCGTGGTATCTTCTATGTTTAAGATATGTCCTCTCCTGGCTTCGATGCTATATTTGTATTGTTGAAATTTAGAAGTGGCCTCCCTGCTTCCTTTGCTATATCGTGTGTTATATTTCTGACCTCTTCCATTTTTCATGTCCCTAATTTTGGCATTCTCTCCTCGTATATAGTTCCTTGTAATATTTCCTGAATTATTCTGCCATTCTCTTGTCTCCACTTATCTGGCTGTAACCATCTTTTCCTGCCTGTTACTCTGTTAATTTCTTTGAATACGTTTTGACCGGAATAATTTTTTCAATCATATTGAATTTGTATAGACTGTTTAATTTTTATTTTTTAAATTGCCTCCTTATTTTGCACAATTTCTGTAGCTCTTTTGGAATATCATTATATTTGTGATGTTTTCTCTCTGTAATAGGCACTGATATTTCCATGGCTTCTAACCTTCTTGGCTATACCTTCTAAGATTCTTCTAACACACAGATAGTGATACAGACGGTGGACAACATTTTGCCGACACCTCGGTTTTTTATCATTTTACTAAATATTTTCTTTTGCTAACATTATATACAGGGGTGTCCGGGTTCGGGATGCTAATCCGTTTAGGGGTAATTGCTTGGTTCATTCTGAGAAAAAAATCGTATGGGAGTCAATTTTTGATATCCTTTGAGATACAGGGCGTTTAAAAAATTTGCTCAGAAGAAAAGTACACCAAAATATTAAACTGTAACTTTCAAAATAGCCTCTACAATTACCAGTTAAATAAGACTAAGTGGTTGTCCTCCGATAAATATTTTGGAAGTTACAGTTTAATATTTGGGTGTACTTTTTTTCTGAACCAAATTTTTTAAATACGCTGTATCTCAAAGGATATCAAAAATTGACAACCATACGTTTTTTTTCTCAGGATGAACCAAGGACACAACCCTTAACGGATTAGAATCTCAAACCCGGACACTCTGTATATTTACAAAAAACCGCCATTTGGGGGTGTTAGGAAAAAAATATTTGATTATTTGAAAATAGTAAAATGATAAAAAACCGAGGTGTTTACAAAATTTTGTCCACAGTCTGTACTTGCCTCCCGCTATAGCTTCTGCATCAATCGTCACTTTTTATGCCTTCTTCCTAGCTGTGCTGTTATTTTTAGCGCTTCTTCCATCTCATCTCGTGCTTTTGTTTCTTCAACCCATGTCTCGCCCGCTTCTAGTGGACGACAATCCTCCCCGTCTTCATTTGCGATAAAGATATTTTCTTTTGTTACGTCCATTTTATCTTCCGATTTTGTGGAGTAGTCGCTCAGAATCCACATACATTTTTTTACGTGCCTGCTTATGTTTGCGTTGCTATCATTTAGCCGCTTTGCCCTCGTACTTTCTGTGTTCTTGTTCGTTGCCTTTGAATAGCCGTTTTCAGTTTATTAGGTACTAACAATAGGTTCCAGAACTTTGAACGGTTTAGAAGGGCTAGATTTGAAAACAACTTGATTCAATTTTGAAATGATTTTTGAAATTCTAGGACCACCTTACTCAAGCCCTTTAAACACAAAAATCTCAAAAATGAAGGATTCAAGGAAGTTCATTTGTACAGGCCTTGTAGCCCTTGAAATTTCCTGCAAAATCGTTTTTAGGGGAATTAGATACCTTAAAAATTAAGGAAGTTATCGTTAAAAAACCAATTGCATTTTTCGGTGAAATTTTTGAAGCATTTAAATTGTTTTATTCTCGACAATTTTAGAGCATTTATAAATGCATCTAAACACATATGCCCGTATATTTGCATATGTATAAGTATATCCTCATATCACACGTCATTTTTCCGTTATTTAACATTGAAAGGTTCGAATTAAATTTTCTGCGAACAAACAGTCACCTTCAATGAGCACCTATCGATTGGTTATAAGCTTTGTTTTTGCTCCACAGGATTTTTTGATAAAGCGTAAGATTTTCGAGTTATTCGTGAAAATGCGCTCTAAACATTCAGTTTTAGAATAAAAATCAACATTTTCAATCGCGAATAACTCAAAAAATATTGATTTATCGGAAAAACTGAAGTATATTAAGTTTAACCCCTGGGAAGAGGGTGATATCCACCCTAGGTAGGGTAAAACCACACGTCTGCACTATATAAATTTTATTCCTTGATCCATTCCCTACTATTATTGTCAAGTTTCACGACAATTGGTCTTGCCCGTAAGAATTCTGATCAAAAAACCGTAAAACACTGGACTAGTTAGCAATAATAGACTCTGGTCTGGTGCAGATTTTAAATATTGAAAAGCATTAAACTGATTGTCATATAAGTAAGAAACTTAGAATTAGTGTTTTAACAATCCAACATTTTGAATAAAATTTGAAATTCACAACTAATGTGCATGAATCTGAAAAATATTTTGAAATTACTGCGACATGATTTTAAAGATCTATAGATTATGATATAGAATCTGTTAGAACAAAAGAAGAAATATCCTATGCTCTTCACCTAGAGAAAATTGTTAAAAGAAGCTACCAATGGTCAAGTATTTGTTAATATTTGTTTTGATACTTTAGGCTTAAACGCTTCTAGTGTCATACTTCAAAGCATTGTAGTTTAAATTGCTGAAGATAATTATTTCGATGATGTATTTAATTGGAGATGATCTAGTGAACTCATTAAATTTGAGTACAAGAAAAAACCAGTACAATTTTGGCGTTCAGGAAAAATGAAGAGAACCACTTCTCTATCCAACTAAAATACAAGAAAGTTTCCAACCAGAAAATATTATATGGAATATAGATCGAACGAGGGTGATGGAAGGACTGATAAATTACATCTTGCATTAAAGTACGTTTATGAATAGTTTAATGCAGCATCCGATAAATGTCTCGCTACACATGACCTTGAATTAAAACAATGGGTTGAAGGCCTGATGTGTTTAAAGCATCATCACAATAGATTATCTAATGGGCAATGGTTGCATATATTCAAAATAAGACATCTAGAAAAATAAATAAATTCGTGACGCAAACACAGCTTCTAACTTTGTAGGACAGGTGAAATCGGAGATATCCTGAATAGGAGCAGCAAAAGTGTTTCTCTCATCAAGCAGTCCACTGTAACATATATCTGTGGCCACAAGTCATAGCAGCTTAAGTCGACTTAAGATACAAATTATTTCGTTTTCTATCTCTCCCCCAATTTCACTAGATTTGACGTGAAGTAGTAATACCTTGTGGCCAAAGGCTATGGTCGCAAGCCGTAGTAGCTTTAGTTGCCATAAGTGAAAAATGAATTTATTATTAAATTTTTTCTAACTCTCTAGAAAAATTATCAAATTTGATTTAAGCTACTATGACTTGTGGCCACATATTTTTCAGCCACAATATTATAGTAATTCATTGTTATAGGATTTCAAGGTTATGTACTACTTTATGTAGGTTTCCTTCGTGGGCAGGGTTCCAGACAATACTAAAGTATATCGTTTAAGCTTATGCTTCAATGTTTTCTATACACGATTTGACCATGTTAGATAAACCCAGGGCTCAATAATTGTATCGGGAAAAAATCCGTTGATATTCTGAGCACTCAATATATTTTATCGATCTATATCGATGTATGTATATATTTAGCGACCAAAGATTGTCAATTATACTGTCCGGTTCAAAATTCCTAGCGTAACAACTTAGTCTAGAAAAAGTCTAGAAGTTAGTCTGTGATTCATTAACGAGCAATACCCTACAAATTCATCTAAAAATCTTTCAATATACTATTCGCTCGCTTTTGATTTCAGGATTGTTTGTAATATCAAACAACAAGAAACAAGAAGTTTTTGCTTGTGTATACGTACGGGACGGGACCTATATGAGGAATTTGTTCATCAAATAAAGTCGATACATAACATAGTATAAAACAAAGCGGATTGTCTTATATAACATTCGGAGTTTGGTCAGAGATACTTATTTCGGGAAATTTATGCTAAACAGTAGACCGCAACTCCCAAAATTCAGTAAACCATCAATTTCTAGAAAATTTGATAAAAATAGAATAATTGTTCGACTTTGATAGGTGTTTTAACTATAGAAAAATATTTCTTCGGAAAGTTCGACATTATCTTGGAAAACAGGTTAAGAAGTTTTTTTTTTACTAAGTTTTGTTATAATGACCCTCACGCAATGCTTTAAACAACTTCAAATTTTGTGAACACGGTTTATCAAACTTATCGTCGGTCCCCCTTTTGAGAAAATTTGTTTGGCAGTTGTATCTTCCACTACAATCCAATCTATCCTAGATTCGAATGGGTCCTAAAGTTAACACAAACTGCTAATTACTAAAATCTATCTTTATACAAAATTTCCACCGAAACTATAAATAGATGTGAGAATGGAAAGCAAAACAAAAATAATAAAAATGTGTGAGTAGAAGTACGGAAGGATGGAAGGACGGAAGGACGGACACGATATGTTTATAATCTATGTTTTGGATTCCTGGTAACCTAATTCATCGAGAACGTCGTAATAACCTAATTCGAGACATCCTGAGCTTTCTGAGAAATAAAATAACGTCAATGAGTCATGCTGTGCTGTGAAGAAAATGCACGACCGTTCGCCAATTTTGGTGCAAAAGATCCTACTGAAGAAAATGCACGTCCAGATTCGACGTTTGTCGACGGAATCGTCAAAAAATACACAGTACAAATTATTTACAGTAAAAGCCGGAGCGGACTTTTTATTTTTTATTTAAAGAGTAGTAAAGTTTTGTTTTGGATTTTATGTTTCCTACAACTGCACTTTTTTACACAAATGACGTTTAATTTTATTTTAAGTTGAAATGTTTTTGCTCGTCACAAATTACAATTGAAAATTTAATGTCAATAAAGCGATGTTAAGGTACAGAATAATCTACACCGATTAAACCCATTGATTAACATAAACACCAGTGATTCGTTATTAAAAAATAGACCGATATACCGGTGTAGGAAACCCTACTTTTTGTTCCATTTCAACCTCGTTTAGTAATTCAGATGTCGTTTGATACTTGTCCTCCTCCTTTCAGTGAAATCTTTAAATATTCGAGCTTTTGTATTTTGGTGTTTAGGTGAAAGTTTTTCTATTGTTTCTGTCGAATTTGCTACCTCTACAATACAATTCACGATGATGTTTTTTTCTTATGTTAATAATTTTTAATTGAACCTTTACCACATTCAATTCATTCTATTTCAATCATCAATTGAAATACCGACAACGTTAAACAATTTTGCTTCCGAAATTCGTAGTCGAGTTAATTAAATTTTTTATTTTTTAACGTATGTAGTTATAATTTTTAATTTTAAAATTTAACTCTTATGTATCAAATAAATAAATTAAATATGTAAATTTTGAACAGATTGTTATTGATTTGAAGCCAAACTTAAGCTGTTTTTCTCAAATCAAATTTTAATGCGATTTTTATCGAATTCAGATTTTATTCAGAAGCTACAGTCAAAGCAAAAGAATTTAATAATTCAACTTGAAAATTTCAAATAAAGAAAATTTTGTCACTGCCTGGAGTTGTCTTAACCAAGGAGAAACTTTGCTAGATCACAGAATAAGTCAAGAATATGTATATGAATATTGAAAAATGGTTCAAGTTTGAAAATTGGATGATCATACTCATACGAGAGTCCCGAAACACACCACACTATTTTATCAAAAATAACTTATCAAATAGGCTAATGAATAATATTTAATGGGTAATATGCTCGATCATGTAGCAAGCAAATTATTAGTCAAAATTAAACTACTCGATTAATCCGTTCGATGTTGAAAGGTCGAATGTCGGAAGGCCGAATGTCGAAAGGCGGAATGCCGAATGGCCAAATGGGTCGGAAAGCCGAATGTAGAAAGGCAGAATGTCGAATGGCGGTCAAGTGTCGAAAAGCCGAATGGGTCGAAAGGCCGAATGTTATGGAAGGCCGAATGTCGAAAAGCCGAATGAGTCAAAAGGCCGACACACGAGAGATACAATTCCTTTGAGCTGTGTCTGCAAGATTGACGAAGCATTAAATCCGCAATTCACTCCAATACATTCGTCGATGCCATACTAACCCAACGAATTAAGCCAACCACAAAATAACTGGAATTTACTATTAAACATTTTTATACAAAAATTTTGATAAAAATATAAACTTTGGTTTTCATAAAAATAAAAATTTTGAAAATTTTCATTCATAAAAAGATAAAAAGTTGGGTTGCTCATGAAACCTCGACGATCATTATATCGAAAACAAAATCTCGAAATCGTAAGTAGCGAATTTCAAAATAACGAAATTCAAAAATATCGAATTCAAAACCTAGAACATGTTATATCGAATCTCGAATAATAAAAAATAATTTTGTAAATACATATTATTTGCGGCGCCGCAAATAATGTTTACAAAATTATTTTAATTTTTCGAGGTTTAAGAATACAAATCACCTAAATTTATTGTTTAATAAACGAGCGTTTTATTGTGGTTAAATATGATTCTTTATAATATAATGCAGTTACAGCTACAATATAAATAAATTAACTTGGATCATATACTCAAGTATAAATATACTTGTGTATGATCCAAGTATACAATTAATTTCATCAGAAATATTGAAGTGGTAAAGGATCAAAAGGTAAATCACACTATGCACCTAAATTCTGGTCGGTGGCCGATGCTGTTGTTAACAATTTCCCTCGTACTCAAAATTCAGTTGAGACATTACATCGGCGCTTAAGAATAGTGTAGTAGGAACGAAAAATGCTTGTATTTACCAAATATTAACCGATCTTTCAAAAGAATTATTATTATCTAAAAATAATATAGAACGAATAAAAATAGGTGATATGAAATCATTAAATAAGATTGATAAGATATAAAAAAATTAAAATAATTTTGATAAAAGGCAAACAATTGATAATTTGGATTTTTAAAAAGGCTCAGAAATAAACTATTTTGAAATTAGATATTCTAAAATTCGAGTTAATTTTTTCTTTCGATATTTTGTTCATTCGATATTTCGTTTAACGAGGATATAAGATCATCCCGAAAAATTAAAATCAATTTCGACATAAACGGCCTTTCGACATTAGGCCTTTCGACACGATCGGCTTTTCGTCATTCTGCTTTTCGATATTCGGGGTTTTGGTCCTGTCGGCCTTTCGACATTCGGCCTTTCGGCCCTAGTTCGATTAATCGTACCACATAAATTTGAATTTGAATTTATTTTGTTTTAGCAGTTTTTATGTGCTCCTGAGATTGTACACTAAAATGTATGAAAAGCGCGCTATGAAATTGTTGACCCCACAAGTAAAGCTTAGCAAACCAAGGCAATAAAAAATAAAGATAAAAATTGAATTGCAATTAATTTAATTTGACTTAAAAAAATTCCTTGCCGTTTATGCCTTCGAGAATCTACCCCTTAAATCATATCTTTAAATTTGTAGTTCCAAAGGGTTTTCAATACAGATCTGATATTTTGCAAGAAATATTTCCTGCTCTAATTGAATAAGTTTGAGCACTCTAAAAATTATTTTGATGAAGTTGAATTTTGTTGACCTAGATAGGATGGGTCTTAATATTTATTATTTTAAGTACACATCTGAAAAGAGCTAACAAGATGAAGGGTTGCCAGGACCAAGGGTAATATCTGAATCAAGATAAGAATAAGAATTTATTCAAACCGTACGGTTCGGTATATCTATATTATATTATGCAAGCGGCTGAATGAGTTGAAGCTGTATTTATGACATAAGAACATAGGAAGATCGGAAGAGTGACATGAACACGACCAATCAAATTATTTAAAATGTCACCAGCACCGCCTACTAGCCTACTTTGATCAAAAATAAGAAATTGTTCACCTAGAGCATGGAACTAATAGGCGGGAATTGTGATATTTTAAATAATTTGGTTGGTCGCGTCAATCTCTTCCTATCTTCTTATTTTCCTATCTTCCTATGTCATACACTCAGATTTACCGTTATATTAACAAAGTTGACATAGAAAAACAAAAACAGCAAAAATACAAAAATAAATTCGAAAATACATTTTACGTGTTTTATCAAAACAACCTTGATTATACAAAGCCATAGATGCTCTGGTATTATATATGGATACATTGTTACCTGGGCTTCTGAGTTCGTCTGGATTTTGCAATTAAAATCACTGTGCACTTTTATGCCACTTGACTTAACTTTATTTCACTTTACTTTTATCCACTTTGGTATGTGCTTTGAGTTCACTATTTAAATCTGTTCACTTGGCACTGGTGGGGGTTCTGACAACAGATTTATTTCCTTGTTTAACGATTTAAAGTAAATCAAAAACTAATCTTTGCTTGCCATCGGTCGTGTTTATGTATCAGTTTAATACTACTCTCGCAATTTCCTTTATTGCATGTCATAAATCGTTTTCATTATTCGTTATTCTGTTTACAACCCATAATCATCTGGAAATATCGCTTATCGCAAGCAGTTATAAAAAATTTCGGGAGATCTTCGAAAATGAGATAGTCGGTGAATAGTGTCTCACTAATTTTTAATAGAAACCTTCACGACCAATAAGGCTATGTCACGCACCAATAAACTCTGAGGATGTTGCATTAGTTTTTGTATCTGACCGCATAAACTTCCTCTCAAAACATCTGGATCATATGGAATTTCCTCTTTTCTTTCACAAGAGTAAATTCGAATGGACTACCGATATGCATCGCAACAGCGATCATGCTACTGCTGTACGAAATAAAATTACGACCCTTCAATTTTATTCATATAAAATTGAAGTACATCAACCTGTCTTTAATCCGCTTCATTATGATAGCAAACTGTTTCAACAATATTTGGTGTTTGTGCTTACGCTCGTATTCAAGCTAACCAGTTTAATTTAATATGACATAATCAAAAAGCTCTTCGTGTTGAATCTTACAGAGGACTTTTGGGAGAATTGGTAATATTTATATTCTACCATCTTCGTTTATCGGTGGTCCAACGTGCATGTGCAAATTGTACCAGAATAATGTGACTATTGTTAGGAACTTTAGCCGTCCTGACTTATTTATCAATTTTACATGTAATCCGGCATGAGAAGATATAAAGTCAGAACTTAAAACTTTCCAAAATTCTTCAGATCGTCCTGATATCGTAGCCCGAGTTTTTAATTTAAAACTACAGGAATTCATTAGTGATTTCGTAAAACAACAAATTTTTGAATATATCGTATGGTCGGTGTCGTATATTTATGATATTGAATATCAGAAACCTCATGCACACTCTTTATTTACACTCGCTAAGGAAGAAAAATTCAAAACTTGGTACGATATTGATAAAATCAGTTCAGCAAATATTCCTAATTTCAATGATAACGGCAAACTTCACAAGGTGGTTTTTAAATACATTGTACATGGTCCAGGTGTAGAATTTAACTGAAATTCTGTTTTGAAACAGATAGAAAGCTTCTCCCTTCTAATTCACCAGAATATTTTCCCCGAACGCGATTAAACATTCCTGATGATAACCGTTTTGTAGTTCCATACAATGCCTATTTAAGCTTGAAATATAACGTACGACCAATTAATTATATCCATAAATATATTTCTACAGGACATGATTGTGCAAGAGTTGGTTTTAAAATCAGTTAAATAATACTCAAATATCATCATTAAATAATAACACAAATGGGGTTCAACATGATGAAATATTGCAATATTTAAACTATCGCTATATAAGCTCACATGAAGCAGCTTGGAATCTACAAGAATTACCCATTCATGGTCAATCTCACAATATTGTAATGTGTTATCTGTTCACCTAAAAGATGAACAGTAGGTTTACTTTCAAGAAGACAATATAGAAAGTGCTTTGTGACGACAATCTGCTGCGTGCGCCACTTTGACGTCATTTTTTGAACTTAATCTCATAGACAACAATGCTCTTAAATTTTTATTCAAGACTCGATTTTTACTCGAAATGGGAAAAGCGACTATAAATTCTGGTTTTTGTGGAAAAACTATTGGCAGATAAATACCAGTTTCAATAACAGCGTTAACATGTTTGACTAATTCTTCTCTCTGTTAAAGGAACTAAATCAACATTATTTGAAACAATGAAACCCTTTAATAATGTAATATACCTAACCAATAAAAATGCAGCAAGAGCAAGGGTATTAATTATTGCTAGTAGTGAGTGCAGCATATGTTACCTAAATCTTTGTGATTCTTATTTGTGACGATCTTAACCTATTGCAATCCTACATCCATTAAAACATTTTAATGAATTCAAATGTAGTATGATAGAAGATTTTATTCATCAAGAGATAAACCAAAGTACAGCTTTTAGAAGTTGCATGCTAGACTTAACAATTCAATGTCAAAAAGTAGGTTTTAATTTTCTTTCAATAGTGGCAAAACAAAAGCAAACGTCTCTGAAATTTTGAATATTGCTATTATTTTGCCACCTAACAATATTGCTGAAAATAATTTTTGGGAAGCTCTAAATACTGATCAATTTTCGGCAGTATCAGCAGTTTTTTCATCAATATTAATATTTTTACCTCATTGATTCCAGCTGTAGTGGAAAAACATTTTTGTATCTGGCATTGAAGCAGAAGATTTCAAATAGTAATAAAATGTAATGGGAGTAGCTTGGTCTGGAATTGCTGCGAATCTGCTTTTTCGATTTAATGGCTTGCCTTTCAGTTTTGCCGCTTCCGCGTAAAATGGATATCGTTAAATATTCTCAACTATCCTTAAAAAAGACAATTCTTATTATTAATTGACTGGCTAATATTGGATGACGCACCGGTGGCATCAGGTCTCGTACGTCTATAAGGATTTAATTGTTGATGTTGTTGGGGAATATTAAAAAAAGATTATGGAATATGTGACTTTGGCTTGCAAGTAAATTTCCCAGTTGAGTACCTAAATTATTTTGGACCAACACCAGTTTTATCGGAAATCTACACAAATCTGCATTTTGTCTAAGCTTCCCTGATGTAAAATACTAAATTTCTCAAAGGTTGCCGACCGCTGACCTATATAATTCAATGTATGTACAATCGTTTATGTATACGATACATTGTTGTTTGTAATAATAAAATCTGTTGTTTTATCTTTAATGATCTGTCTAAAACAGTTATGAGTAATTTTCGGTTATACAATCGAAAAGTTTTACTATTCTGTATCATAATCAACTTGTTCTGTACATAAATAAAACAAAAAACAAATTATTATATTTTTGTATGTCAGAAAATGACTTCAAATATTGTTAAGTATTTTGTCTTTAATATTTTAAGACAATCATATATACGTTGTTGTACAATTTTATGTTTTCGCTGTAGACATATTTAAACGAACAAGATGGAATAAAATAGTTCATAAGAAAATAATAAAAAAAAAAAAAAAAATAAAACAACGATCACGTCTGACCTGAAAATGGAACAATCTGGATGAATTATTAACTCGAAATTCTTTGGTGTTCTTTTGAGTCATTTAACAAAATATTTTTACTTGTAATGTTGTATCTGTAGTATGTAAGTACGTTGTATTGTAATAATAATTTTCACACCCAATCTTATATTCCACAACCCATTGATTATTTATGCTCATCAAATTCGAAACGATAAATTTAACAATTTTTTTTTTTTTTTTTGTCTATTTCAGGTAAGAAATTTAGAAGTACACAACATAAAAGTTCAAAAGTTCAATTTTGATATTCCCGTAATACAAATATAATTTTATGTATGTAATAACAGCATTCTCGCTTACGTTTTACATAATTATTCTTCAATCACAATTTAATGGGGCATTCATATTATATGTACACATACTTATTATGAAGAAGTGTTCAAGTTTTATGTATACAAAATGACAGGTAAATGAAAATTTATTTTAATTACATAGATTGTATGAACACTATTATGTATGCGCTTTTCACAAGTTATCAACAATTATATGTATAAGTATATTATACTTACGAATGATACTTCCGGATATTGTTGCAGAGAATAAAAAATTAAATACAGACGTGTGAATACAGTAGCTGGTAATAAAACAAATTAATTGAATGTACCATCTTGCAAATAATGTGCTTTTGGTTGCGTACTACATAAAAAGTTTGACTTTTATGCCCACACACAAAAAAAAAAATTACAACAAACACAAGTCCTATTCAATTATAATATAAATAAATAACTTTTGTGCTCCATAAATATAAAAATATTTTTATTTTTTGCTTGTTTGCAATACGCATTTTTCCATTTTCCATTCATAAAATTTTACTTTTTGTTATCAACAAATATATTTTTATTTTATATGAAAAATTGAAATAAATTTATTTTATTATTTTATTTTTTTAAATAGCTATGTACGTAAATGTAAAACTATTATTTTTATTTATATAATAACTCAAATAAACAATCATGAATAGAATGTTTTTTTATGATAATAAATGAATATTCATACACATTTGTAAATAAATAAGCATAATATACAAATTTTTATTAATATTGATGATTAAATGATAATAAAAAAATAAAAATACTTGTGTATAGCGAATTTTTTTAATGTTACATAAAATGTTGAGAGATCTGAAAATTTAAATTATTTTAAAGCACCTTTTAATAATATATAGTAAAGTTAACAATTTTATAATTTTTTTTTTTTAATGAAAGCAGAAAAATTATATGAGCAAAAATATTGAAATTGAGCTCAATAATTTTTTGTGGTTGTAGTTTAATATATGTAAGTAATTAGCAGACAGCTTTTACAATATAAATAAATTTATTTAGTTTATCTAATAACAAAACTGCATTTACCAATGGCCTTTTTGATGGCAGTAATATTCGAAAAATGAAAGAGAATAAAACCGGTGGAAAATATAAAAAAGCCTAAAATAATACATTTTATATTAGGTTTGATGGACAAAGTCGGCTTGCACTAACATTCCAGCTTAAACCGAATAAACCATTTTTATTAACAAATATACAGTCTAAAGATTTGCATCGCTTTCGTGTTTTTTCTTCCGAAAGAGGCGTTGTTACATTTTTTCTATGGCTATGCCACAATTCAAACTTAGCCAAAAAGGAAAACCTGTACTATATAAAAAATTACCTTGAAGTCAAATGTTTTGCTCTTGCTACATGGTGTTGCAACCTAAGCGTCAAACTAATGTAATGTTTTTCTCAGTTTGGCTTAGTTTTAGAGAGAACGCCAAAATAAATAATTAAGCGCACCATTATCCTACATGGGGTTGCTGCTTTTATTGTTTTCGCCCGTTTTCAAATAAACTGCAAAAAACCAGTAGCCATATACATTATTAAAAGTTGACGGAATGTAAAAGTTAATCTTCTCGCAAACAGATACCCCTTAGCCACTTTTATTGAAAATTATATAAACTACTGATTATGCATGAGGTTATAAATTGTAATAAGGTGTATGTCTTCGGTTGTTGCTTTACTTGAAAATGAAAAGGAAACGAGAAAATATTATTAAGAGCTTTCTAGTTGCGTTTGAAATTTTCAAAAATAATATAAAAACTGTAGCGACTACAATTGTTTTATCAAACACATATATATGTATATATATCAGCGCCACTTTGGTGTAGCCACTTGCAAAGGACCAGGTTCTTCCAAAAGTGATAGGCGGCTCAAACGCTCTCGATGTCGAAGGCTCTGGTGTGGTGAGCACAACCTTTTCAGGTCCAACATCTGGTCCAAGCACTAGTTCGGCTTTGGCAATATCAATGGCTACGACGGATCGATGTTACATATGGTTGTCAAGAAGCAGTAAAACGGAGGAAGTCGGCGGAGGTTTAACACAATTGCTGAAATGTCGCATATAGGCACATCCAGCCAGAAGCATTAGCATAACGAACGGTTCCAGGTGCGACATTGTCCAAAAAGTTGGTATGAATGTTGCTTCTCGGGAAGAGAAAAAATGGTGGAATGCTGTTGCCAACAGCATTCATGGTTAAGGCAATCGTGAACATTGTTCCTCGTTCAGCGCCTTCGAGTTACCCAACATGTCGCGTTCTCTTCAAAGCAATCCTTGATAATTTTCGTCGCGACCGTTGAAAAGCCGGATTCATCCATGTTCCATCGATTAACTGCCTCAAATTCCGGAAGAACATGTCGATGTTTGTCTTGCAAAAGACTTTTACATAGTAGATAGAGGTCTGTTTTGGTACGAAATTCGAGTACCAGTGGCGGCCCACCTTTTATGTTTGATCCCAAATTTCCGGCGAAGGTAGTAAACAATAAACTTACCATGTTTGATGGCATAAGTTGGTTGCATTCATGGATGAATTCCAACAAACACTATTTTCGCCGGATAAAATGTTGTCAAACTTGGCACCCACTTCCTTCAGGTGGCATTGCAGACTGCTTCGTGAAATTCCATACGCATTAGCGTTAAACAACCCTTAATGGCTTGCAACGGTGCATTAAAATCCTTTTTCTGTGAATCGGACGATTTTTCCGGTGTTGCCATGGCCAAAAATACAAAAAATGCATAAAAAACACTAATAATAGTAGATTGTACTACGACGCAGCTAACCACCACTTCTTGAGAGCAAGAAGAGAGATGAAGACGGACATTTACTACTCCTACTTGCTCGTACCTGACAAAACGCACTTGTGCAGCCGACGAAAAATTCCATCCTCTCTGGCTGCGCATGCGCATTCTTTCGACACTCGATTCCTCCGACAAAGGAGGAATTTGAACGGACCGAATACTCACGGAAAAGTACTAAAATCATCCATCTTTCACAAAATACGTTATGTCAACATAAACCACGGTATTACACAGTTTGTTAACTCAACACACGCATTAAATGAAAAAAATAAGACCGGTTACATGGCGGTGCCCATGGCCGGGAATGGCCGCCAGTTTTCAATCAGTCCAATAATTGTGTGGTGTGAACATTTTAGTTAAAATCCATATTGAATCACAAAATATAATAAAAATACCACAGTTTAAAACGGGATGTCATTTCGCTCTTCGCTCTTGATCTTTTTCAAAAGCGAAAATAAAAAATATTAAAACGCTCTTCATAAGGAGCGATATTGTAAAACAAAAAATATCGCTCTGAAGAGTAGGAGCATTATTTTTATTATAAGGCTCTTGCTCTTCCGCTATTGCTTTTGTATTACCATATTTTCGCTCTTTGTTACTGAGCTAAATTGAAAAAACAAATACGCTCTGCTCTGATGAATAAAATCGTTATTAATATTATTTCGCTCTTGCTCTTGTTATTACAGCAAACGGTATTCAAAACCTGCTAAAATGCTCTCTTTAGAAAGTCTGATTTGTTATCGACTGATACACATTAAAAAATATCAACTGTTCTGAAATAAGGCCAACTGGGATATAAGTTGGCTATTCCGATTATTATGCAATTCGATATGTGCCTTGGAAATGGGATTCTAAAATGATTTTTGGAAGAAGTTCTGGAATATGGCCAATTAGGACGGAATTTGCTAATTTTTTAACCGATTATGATGAAATTCGGTATATAAGATGGAAATGGGATTCTAAAATGATTGTTTGATGAAGTTCTGGAATATGGCCACCTATGATGGAACTTGGTTATTCCTAAACCGATTTTAGTTAAAATTGACATATGCAATAAAAATGTGATTCTAAAATAATTTTTGGATGAAGCTCTGGAATATGGCCAAGTAGGATGAAATTGATTATATTTAACCGATTATATTTAAATTTTTCATTTGTGCAGAAAATAGGATTTTAGAATATTTTTGGATAAAGTTTTGAAATATGGCCAATAAATTTCATTAAAATCGGATTGGAAATGGCTAAGTTCCTTCTATTTTGCCACATTCCAGAGCTTTATATAAAAATCATTTTAGAATCAAATTTCCCTGGTGTATGCTGATATTCATCAAAATCGGATAGGAAATGGCCAAGTTTCATCCTCCTTAGTCATATTCCAGAACACCATCTAAAAATCGTTTTAGAATTCCATTTCAGTCGTATATATCGTATTTCATCAAAATCGGTTAAGAAATAACCAAATTCCTTCCATATTGGCCTTACTCTAGAACTTCATCTAACAATCATTTTAGAATCCCACTTCCATCGTATATGTCGAATTTCATCATAATCGGTTAAGAAATAACGGAGTTCCTTTCTAATTGGCCATATTCCAAAAGTACTACTAAATATTATTTTAGAATCCCATTTCTATCGCATGTATCGAAGTTCATCAAAATCGGTTAAAAAATAGCCAAGTTCCATTCTCCTTGGCAATATTCCAGAACTTTATCAGAAAATTATTGAAGAATCCAATTTCCATCGCATAAATCGAATTTTATCAGAATCGGCTAAGAAATAAGCAAGTTCCGTCCTGATTGGCCATATTCCAGAACTTTATCTAAAAATCATTTAGGAATCCTATTTCCATCAAACATGCTGAATTTCATCAAAATCGGATAAGAAATGGCCAAGTTCCGTCCCCATTGGCCATATTCCAGAACTTTATCTAAAAATAAATTTAGAATCCCATTTCCGTCGTACTTGTTGAAGTTCATCAAAATCGGATAAGAAATGGCCAAGTTCCTTCTTAATTGGCCATTGTCTATTCGTTTTGGTATCAGCATAAAAACTACGTACTGTCAACGTCCACGTTTGACAGTACTCAGATCAGAAGAAATTACTTTCCGTCAAAATTTACGCAAGCTGCCCATAATCGGAGCGTGCCCACAACCGGTGCACCTCCCTTAATTATAATTATAAATTTATAATTGTGAATATAAAAATTATCAGCAGTTAATTATAATATATGTGAAGGTAAAGTGCTTTGTGTTAAATATTTCAAGTAGTGTCTCTAACGCATCAGTAACAAAGTCAAAACAAACGTCATATCATAACCTTTGCATTATTATAGTTTCCATTCAAAACTTTTCATTTTCATCTGTGATATGTTGCAGGTCAGCCGAGCTAATGTTAGCGGTTTTTGATGTTTTCTCGAAAACTAAGCCAATCTGAGAAAAACATTACGTAAGTTTCGGGCTTAATTTATTTGTTGATGTCTGATCACCTCCCGAAATGTTTCTCTTTAAATTTGTATATCGCAAAATTCATAAAGCGCCTATTACAATCAATCAGCCCCATAGACTTTGTTTTTTTTGGGATCTATAATTGGAATCTACTATAGGAAAGTAGCACTGTACGCAGAATAAGGCTTCGAGTAAAGAGCGAATCCTTGTAAATCCTGTTGTCGGAGCAATTAAGCTAAGGCAAATAAATTTTATTTTATTCTTAAAAAGGCTTTAACAGACAGTTGTAGAGAAATCGACTACGGATTTAACGATTTAAAGAAGGAATTCAGTCTAACAACATTGAAATTAAAATAGATTTTACCTTAAAGAATAATAATAATTAGTGGACCGCTTAATCTGTACAATTTAAATAAATTTGAGCTCGTTGACTATATGTATATGAAGAATACCTAATTTTACAAAAAGCTTAATTTGATTATTTTGTAAACATATTCCATTAACTAATCAATCCATGGTTTGAAAATGTACAAATTCAGCTAAATATAGCGAATATTAGCTAAAATAAAATAAGGAATCTTACAAAAGCTGCATATACGATTAAGCATTCAACACGTTTAACAATACATTATGTTATTGGAATGAAAAAGTTAAGCTTAAGAAATATGTATTTATCTTAAGCAAACATTTTTAAAATTAAGCTGAGTAAGTTATTCAGAAAGCCTTAATTTTGCGATTTATTTAAATTTCGGTAATTTTACTATACAAAATAAAGAAAAGCTTACAAACAATTAAATATGATTATTTTTCAAACGTGATTTATTAAACAATCAACCCAATGTTTGAAAATGTAAAGCTTAAGTACCAAATATGGGGTTTTGGTTAAGCTTGTGAAAATTTCATAATATGGTAATTTTTAAACTTAATTTATTGAGCACTCGACATTTTTAAGAGATCAAGAAATCATTAATCTGAGGTGGTAAAGCATAATCAAAAATGAAATTGACCGAAGTAAGCTTGGAACTGATTGATGTATGTAATGTCAGAACCATCTTGATGTGAATAGAGCCGGCATGTGAAAAATGAATTTAAAATAGGGGATATACATAGAAACACAAAAAGTTCATTTATTTTCATATAGTTTGTATGAAAAAACGCTATTTCGATTGACGATAAAACTGAATTAAAACTTAAATCCAGTTAAATAATATTTTTTCAAATCGCTAAGAAATAACTCAATGTATTACTCATTTAAAACACAGATTCTAAATTTCCCTATTTTCCAACAATTATCAAAAAAAAAAAATAAGGGAAATTAAATTAAAAATGATCCTACAACAATAACAATATGTACTAAAAAGAGAAAATTCAATATAATTACATCATCGTATGTCAACATCTAAAACCAATGGTAAGAAAAAAGACAACACGTCTCCGCTCAACAATCAAAATTAACCCTAATCCGCATAGGTTATTTTACGTGCGTAAATGCATGCGATGAGTCTCTCGGACTCATAATATGTAATTTTAAAGAGATACAATTAAATTTGGCAGTTACTTAGCTGGCGAACCTTCTTAAGCGCTGGAGGAAAAATATACCACTTAAGCATTTTATATGTTACTTTACTATAAAGGCCAAATATTCGTCGCGTAACACTTTCACAAAATTTAGTATGGGAATTGGTTGGTCGAATTATATTAAGACCCAGTAGGTGCCTTCTGTAAGTTGTTGCTTTAACACCTTTTTAGTGAAGTAGAGTTGAAGAACTGAGAGACCTGCGTTTATTTTTATTTGGTTCAACGAATTCCTGTTCTAAATTTGCAAGAAATATTTGGTAATCGTTATTTATCGTTTGATAATTGGTTTGCTGTAGCATTACAAATACTGCTATACATATGTCACCGAAAAAATCGACGAAATAAAATGTTGGCTTGGTTTTGTTCTTGAGCAAACCTAAATTTTTGAAAAACGGAAAATATTTCATTCATTAGGCTTCCACGCTTGAGAATTAAACCCTAAAGACCTTTCAATTTGTCGAAATGTATTATGTGAAATCCCATATTCAACACTCTCTGTACAAATTCGAAACTAATAAACCTACTCTAATGTGGCGATACAATGACTTTTACTGTAAGCTATTCTTCACCCTTTTTTTGAAGACTCTCATTGCATTTTTAAAATAAGCAATTCTTCGGAAATTTAATGGATTTTTGTTGTTGAACATCGCAAATCCACCAAATTTTCATTTCATATTAATTGTCAAGTTTAAATGAAATGTAGTGCTGGAAAGAAGTCTTTCTCGAAATTGCTAAGCAAATATTGCATCGTTTGATTTTGCTTTCTAATGGCTTAAAACATTTCTGCAGAAATAATTTCATTTTTTATTTGGCCTTTTATTTGGCATCTAATTCGAAAGTATTCGAACTACAGATAGGGATCTCACAAACGGTTAAGGTTAACCAATTAATCTAAACTTTTCATTTAATCGATCCGATAATAACCGATCTTTACCGGGAATAAAAGGTATTTTGAATTATTTATTCAACTTTGTGAAAAAAATAATTTCTCAAAAGAATTAGAATTAATAAGCAAATTGTCAGTTAATGTAACCCATTCTCATTTCAATTTCACCTTCTCGGGTAACCTCTGAGTGCCGATTACTATATCTCTCGTTTTTCATAGCGACGAGTTTCGAGAACTCAATTTATAAAAACACAATTATGTATGTACGCGTTACGAGAGTTGAAAATATCTTGCTTTGTCGCAATTTTGAAAAAAATTCTGTTAGCTCGTTTAATACTTATTTATCAGATGAAATTATAGAAATTTTTTGAGAATATTGCTATTATTCTAGCTTAATCGAGTTTGTTTGATGTATGTCGAGATTTTTGATATTTTATAGCATTTATAGGAAGATTTTAGCTAATTTGAGGTTTGTTTGGCATGGAGTGTGATGTAGTAGATACTATTTAAAATTTAAAGATTTTTCGATTATTCGAGTTTTGGTTAGAGTTCGATTCAGTATAGTATTCTGTTTTGTGATCTTCCAGAAATGAGATTCTAAAGTCAGATTTTTGGATTTATCTAGATCTCGCAATTATTAGTGTTGAATAGTGTTGAATTAGTGTTGAAAATTATAATCTATTTTCAAGAATATTCGAGGTTTTGTAAAATCTGCTTGATATTTTTTAGATTAACCTTCATCCTGCTAAAAGAGTCTTTAAGACTCATGCTTTTATTTATAAAGATTTCAGTTGCTAAAAATATAATTATGCCGTTGAAAAATTAGTAATTTTTCCTCATTTTTAATTATAAATTTAACAATATAAAATATTTTGTAATTAGTTATTCGAGTTTTCTGGGAAAATTCGAATTTTTTTGCGAATATCTGAGATGGAGTTTTGTAGAAATATAAGATTCAACCATTTCGAGATTATTCGATCATTTCGAAATTTTTCGGGGTTCTCAATATTCCTCGAAATTTGCAAGGGTTGGCACTGCGCCATGTTACAGGATTAGTGATTTTTCCGAAATTTTCGTAGCATAGTGCTTGTTATAGACTGATTAAGTTGGAGGATGTTGAGTTACTTATATGACATTTTTGACGAAATATTTCAAATTTCCCAGGGTTGCTTGTTATCGAGATTATTTTTGAAGATTTGTGAGATTTGGACATTAGACGTTTTTCGAAATTGTTGCAGGTTTTCCAAATTATTCTAGAGATTTTGTTGTTACTGAAAATTTTTCGAAGTTCCCAAAAGAAATTATTCAGAGAAGCAAAGTTGTTATTGGAAAAAAAATTTTGAAACAAACTGTTTTTTACCATTTGAGGTCGTTTAAATCAATAGACTGAAAAAAGGCTTTATATGTCTGTGCCAAGTTAATTTCCTTTATCACCTATTGTGTCTAAAAGACTGATCGCATGCTTTTACATATGTTTGTTTTTTAAAAATTAGCAAGTTAGGCCTGTTATCGGTAGAAGTAAAACATTGCTAGTAGGTGGTTTTAGACCTTAAATAATAATTATTAGAATACATAAAGCTCAATTTTCATAAAAAATTATTTTTTGGTTAATTTTTAGCTAATACACTGCGCCAATTAAAAAACGGAACAGAAATTTTCTTCGAAAAAATACCCAGATTTGAACGCTTGTATCTTGGTGAAACAACACCTCTCAAAAAAAAATTTTTGTTTCTAGTTGAAGGAAATTTTGTTTTCTTTTCGATACTGGGAACCGTTTTATTTTATTTTGTTTTTTTATGACTTTTCTGAGTAAAACAACAGGTGTCTAAAAAAAAAAAAATTTTGCTGCTGTTTAAAACTGTAAACGAACTTGCTCGATATTTCGTTCAAAAATTTAAATCGGCCATTTTATAGAGAATTTAGAAATCTTGCAAAATGATACTAGGAAAATTTCTGTGCGACCACTCCTTGTCGAGTTATTGAAGTTTTAGTGTGTTACAGTTTTAGTATTAAAGTGACTTAACATTTTATCGTAGAGTGCTAAGTTTACAAGATAAAAAAATTTACTTCTACGCTTTTTGATACTTTTTCTCTAAAACTGCAATAACTCGACAAGGGGTGGTCGCACAGAAATTTTCCTAGTATCATTTTGCAAGGTTTCTAAATTCTCTATAAAATGGCCGATTTGAATTTTTGAATGAAATATCGACCAAGTTCGTTTACAGTTTCAAACAGCAGCAAAAATTTGTTTTTTTTAGACACCTTTTGTTTTACTCAGAAAAGTCATAAAAAAACAAAATAAAATAAAACGGTTCCCAGTATCGAAAAGAAAACAAAATTTCCTTCAACTAGAAACAAAAATTTTTTTTTGAGAGGTGTTGTTTCACCAAGATACAAGCGTTCAAATCTGGGTATTTTTTCGAAGAAAATTTCTGTTCCGTTTTTTAATTGGCGCAGTGTATTAGCTAAAAATTAACCAAAAAATAATTTTTTATGAAAATTGAGCTTTATGTATTCTAATAATTATTATTTAAGGTCTAAAACCACCTACTAGGTGGGGCCGATTACCAAAAAGCTGGCCAAAATTAATAAAAAAAAAATTTATTTAGGTTTCTTTTAAAGTTAGGTTGGCTTTAATAATACCCTAGGCGTCTTAAAACACTCATAAGAGGGTCGCAATACGTTAACTTGCTCTAGAATTTTGGTTGCCAAGTACCTTTACTCAAGCTGCAGTCGTTGTGTTAAATTACTTAATAAAAGACACTATTGCAAAAACAAATGTAGAAGTTTAAAAATACAACTAATTTTAATCAAATAAAATGGAGTCAACTCCTGGAGGTATGTAGAATATAATAATATATTTTAAAATATTAGTATTTTAAACAATAAATATTAATTAAACAATGATTTTTTATGTTTTTTTAAACTTTATATTTTAAAATAAAGCAAGTTTTTTATGAAAAAGTTATATTGTTCTGTAGTGTTCGGTCATCAAATGCATAAGAGGTTGGAGTTAAAAGTATTACCTATAAAATAAAATAAAAACCAGCTGCCCCTAGCTGCCCCTCGATTTTATATGGACATTTAAAAATAAACAATTGTTGGCTTTACTATTATTTTCATCAACCTAGCCTCTTAATAAGGAAAATTTACCCAGACGATGCCGTAGATGAATAAGCGAGAGAAAGAGAGAGAAACAGAGAGATAGAGAGAAAAGAATAGATCTAAATATATAAATACAGGGTGACATTTAAAATACGCACCTGAATATCTCGTCAGGGGAAACACTGAGAAATCGGATGGTGACCTTGACTTTGACCTTCAAGGTTATTTGAAGTCAAATCGAATTATTTAAATAGAAATCCCTATTTTTGACCCGCATTCTGAAAGAATGGAAAATTTTACGTCCGAATATGTATTTTCCATGACCTCACAAGATCATCATGAGAATATATTTACTTGAATTTTTTTAAAATGATTTTTCGTAGCGACCAATACACGTGAATTGATTAAAAAATGTTTCTTCTAATTATATGTATTGTAAATATGTATTTATAGTTTCACAAACAAAATTTCAATCCGATAATCAAAATTTTATAAAATATCGGTTATTTGACAAATAAGGGTTGTTAATAAGGGAAGAAGGGGGTGAAGTTTTGTAAATGTGACGGAAAATTGATAATTGGCGTCCGAAAAACCATTAAAATGACATGCATCTTGACTGTAATATGATATAAATGGTATTTTACGCTTAGGGGCTGTTACGTTTGGGCGCGACCCCAAAAACCCCCGAGTAGGGAACTTCAGAACCATTACTTGATTTTACAAATTTTGGCCAGCTTTTTGGTAATCGGCCTCACTGTGCGCCAGTCAGCAAGCGTTGGAATTATATTTGGGAAAATCACTAATTGTTTATAAATTTCGAGTTATGTTCATGACGTATATTTAAAAAACAACAATATTGTAAGTTTCAAAAATACCTTATTTTTCATGACGATTTTCACTACGAAATAAACATTTTCAAGACTCAATTTTTCTCCATATAGTTTCATAGTAAAGAAAAAATTGTATGTACCTTATTTTAGGCTTAGTAAAAAATACAGTCGAAAGTGGAGGATCTTATTTATACAGTAGGCTCTGGTAATGTATATTACTAATTAGCACACAATATAAATTTTACATTTTGATTTAAAAGTTATGGTTTAATAGTGGCACATAAGTGCATTTTCTAAAATTTTATTAGCTTCTATTTTAAAATTTTAATGTTTAGTTTTAAATTATTGGTGTGTTCTCACAAATTAAAAGTGCAAAAATTTAAAATTTATTATTATTATTCCTACATGTAGTATAACAAATCTTATTTTAAAAATTATGATTAAATTAACAATTTAAATAAAAAAAATCTTTTTCAAATTTAAAAGCTTAATTAAAATAATTTTAATTAATTAAATTCAACAGATTTTTCTTAAGTGTCTATATTATATAAAAGCTCGCACTTAACATAAATATACGGAGCAGTTAAAATTCATTTTCATATAAACTTGAACTTATTTTCAATTTAGTTGGTTAACTTTAGAAATTAGAATTAGAATCTGTTGGTTTATGAACTGGAGTGCATAGATTCACTGAAATATAATTTAAAATCTAAATCCCTTGCCCCGGTCCGTATACACAATTGTGTATATAAAATTTGTATGGGAAAGAGAGATATGAAAAAGCAAAAAGGTCATTATAAACTATGGTTTATAACACCCGGATATTTGTGTATGATGAACTGATATTGCAACAAAATAATTTTTTTTTGAACTCGAACCAAAAAATCCAATTACAACTAAGACCGCGTTTAAAGAGAAACTGATAAGCTTAATTAAACATAACAAATAAGTTAATAAAATTAAGAAACCGAATTTGTGCTCTATTAGTTTCACTTTGTACCTTTAAATAATTATGCTAATCATTGTTTTAACCACATTTTATTTTAACTTGAAATTGTTTAATATTTTAGTTTGATTAGTTACCCTGTACTCCAATATTTGCACAAAAAATTTATAAAAAATGTTTGGTTTTACCAGCAATGTTTTTATTACATTAAGCCTTCCAGAGAGTTGAAATCCTTTCAGCTTCAAAGCATATGGTTAAAACCGTAAAAACTACAAATGCCTTTATTTAAATAAAGCTTTTACACTTTACATTCATTATGTCACTTAATAAAACATTAAAATGTGAATAAAGGATTAATTTAAATTTAGTTGAAACTTTTAGAAAAATATTTATCAATAGAAGCTCGTTTAGATTATAAAGGCTTGAAGTCAACGTAGCATAAATCGATTAATAAAATTAGCGCTTGATAAATGTTCTGATGATAACTATTTTTAATAATATTGTATATTATAATTCAAAAGCCTATAAAAAGTGCTTTAGTTAATTCAACAGCACTAAAATAGACGCACATAAATTAAATTTTATTCAATTAAGTGTATTAAACAAAATAAATAACAGTTTTCAAAAAGCTTCGAACAATTTCACCAGAACCATCTTAATGTAAATAGAGCACATGAAAACTTGGAATAGGGTCGAAAGGCGGAATGTGTCGAAAGTCAGAATTTCGAAAGGCTGAACGTTTCAAAAACGAAATGTCCAATGTTGAATGAATGAACTCCGTTTGTGTCGAAATTGATTTTAATATTTCATCTTTTATGAATGAAAATTTTCAAAATTTATATTTTTATGATAACCAACATTTATATTTTCAAATTCAGATTTATATTTTCATCAAATTTTTTGTATAAAAATGTTTAATAATAAATCGCATTAAATATTAAAATATTTGTTGCAATTTTTTTTTTAATGATCCCAACAAAATTTTGGTAAACTATATTTTATACGGTAAGAATTCCAAAAACAAGAGGTTCCATTAATTGATTATAATAAAAAAATAAATAAATATGTAAATAAATTTGTTTTGCCGACAAAATTTGATCACATTAATATGTTCCATGCACAGGATTTATTAGCACGTATTTTCAATTTATTAAATTATTTACATTAAGAAATAAATTCAATGGTTTTAAATATTCATTTCAATCAATTAGGTGAAGGAAAATTTCATGAACATTTCTTGTTTCGACATTCGGACTTTTAACCTATTCAGCCTTTAGACTTTCGGCCTTTCGACACATTCGGCCTTTCGACCTTTTCGACTTTCGTCACATTCGGCCTTTCGACACATTCGGCCATTCGACATTCGGCCCTCCGACCCATTCGCTCTTTCGGCGTTCGGCCTTTCTAGTCTTTCTGTAGGTCAGATACTTTAGAGTAAAAAAAATCTTTTTTTGTTAAATTAATAAAATGAAAAATTTAATTGTTTAGAATTGGGGTATTCCCCATATATAGAATGAAAATTGCGTGTAAAGTCAGTCCAGTCGCCGTTGTTTAATGTGAGGATTGACTTTGTCTTAAACATAGGCTCAACAGTTCGAAATGGATTATATTCTCTTAAAATTATTTTTGCTTTGAATACCACTTTATTAAATAATTTAACACTTAATTAATTAAAACTATGAAGCTTGAAGCTAAGATGTTTAAAAGGATAGAATAAAAGCTTACATGGGTAAATTCTGATTTTTTTATTGATTAACCAATATTTTAAGAAAAAGAAACATAGAAACAAATTTCCGATTCTTTATTAGTAATGCTTGCAAAACTAACTTATTAATATACAACATAAAAAGCTTATTAATTATTAAGACAAAATTATTTACAAAATAAAAATTGTGTTAATTTGTTCACAAGAATTAAGGCGTTTCCCGTAGCAACAACAATTAATTGACTTTGTAATAGAATATCTTTAAAAAATTCCTCGAAATGATTTGCTTCAATAATCGTTCCAATTAAATTAATTAATAAAAATGAAAAGTTTGAAAAATGAAAGCTCTTTCTAGACAATAATTTAAGCGATCGTATACATCCTGATTTCCAACAACATATCTCCTTGTAAACATATAAAAATGACCATGTATATTCTCTGAGGAACCATTATAATGTAGCTATACACATTTTTATTGTATCCCATAAGAAAGAACAAAGATTCTTAGAAAATCATATCTCATTTATCCGTACATTGCTTGTTTCTACATAATTTAATATGTCGTACAAAAAGCAAATCAGATTTCCATCTAACTTTCAGTCAAATTGAACATAAATTTAACAACTTGTCGGGTACTATTAGATAGGTACGAAAATTTATTTAATGGATTAAGCCTAGCAGAATCAATGTTATGCCTATATTGCCAAATTAACGAGATGATTTGATAAGAATCAAATTAAATTTTGTATTTATATACGCAAAACACGTGAATGATGTTGATATGCGAAGAACAGATTCATATCACGCAGAACAATCTATTCGGTATACTATACCTATCTATATACATAGATACGAAAATAGGTAATGAACTTTAATCACAAAATAATCGTTTGAGTTGAGCGGGTGGTTGGAGAAATGTACATACGTAAAGCATACAAAAATAATAACAATGATAGTATGTATCCAGTACTGTTGCTATTCTTTAAAAAAAATAATATTGTTGAATATGTTAACATATGAGAATATTTTGTTATAGTTACACAGTAGATTTTTGTTACCCAGAATAATATATTTTGTTGCCATTGTATAGCTATATGTGTAGAATATTATACTAGGAGCTCACATAAAGGAAGTGTACTCGTACTCAACTTATACACATATCTGTATACAGAAACGTACATAATTTTAATTATTACAATATATACAGTTGATACAAAAACCTTAACATTAAAATCAAAGCATATACGAATAACATAATTCTTTGTCTGTTATATAGAGAATACCTCAATCCATTTAGTTTTCACGTACATATATAGGAAATTTATAAAAATTTTACAAAGACAATTTTCTAAGCAAACAGAATACGGTCTTTATACTAAATACAAACACGAACACATAGAGAGTAGGATAGAATATGGTAGAAAATCTAATTTACCAACAAAAAATAAAAAAAACGATAAAATCTGTTTTCCATATGGAATATAAATGAATGCATTAAAGTTTTAACATCAACACATATCATATACACATTTACACACCCACACACAAATATAATACAAAAGATATAAGAAAATTAAACCAAGAAGATGACGATGAAGAAGGGTTATGTTATATGAGTATATGGAAGGAGTCGAAGTGGTAAGAAATTTATTTAATAAACAAAGTTACAATAAAAAGCTCTCACTTGTATTTTGTATGTCATATATCCTTTTATACATAAAGCATCAAAACAAACAATGTACGTTTATAAGAAAACTATAAAAGGAATTTTTTGTTTTTAATGATGTTAAGCTTTTAGATAATGTTGTAAAGTATTGCCAAAATATTCATTTAAAATATTCGAGAACATAACATATTATAACCTTTACATTTTGTAACATAAAGATTATAGGACTAATAACGATATGATTCGGTGTCATTAATTCGGCATTAAAACTGCAAAAAGAAAAATTGTTCAGTCCAGCAGTAAATATCAAGTAAGTGAGCCATCAAGGGAAGTAAATTTCATACAAAACAATAACATTGAAGGAAATAAGAGGAATTTTATTAAAGAAAATTAAGCTACAAAAGAAATAAACACCACGTACAAGGACGGGAATAGGATGAACAAAAATACGATACCTACAGACGATGAAGAAAATGGTAATCAACAGCGCAGTAACAATCAAGGCACCTCCGAAAAAAAAAAATTACAAATCAATATTCAACATAGAAATGATTAAACCAATAAGAGAAGAAATCGAATCAAACAATGAAAAATATAACTTCAATTTCGAAGAGCTTTGGAAATACTCCTCGGATAAATTTGATAAATATTGACAATAGTGAAACAAATTTTAATATAATCGAGTTTTTAGATGTGTTAAAAAAAACTAAAAACACGACATCCGCTGAAGATAAAATATCAAAATAATGTTGAACCAATTTTTGGAAGACCACGAAATCATCCCAAACGTGTTGTTGTTTATATACAAAAGTAAAAGGTCGATAATGCAGATCATGCTATTAACATTCTTGCCGAAAGTAAAATAATACACTGAAAATTAGCCGAAAACTAACAAGATACATGGATTGCATTAACAACGTTTGTCAAAAGTAGAAAACGTTGTTTCACCTACTCGTGGAAAATATCTGAAAACCAGAAGAATCCAACAATTTTCTAAAATTGGAATAAACCGACCCTTTAGAATGTTATATCAGGAGACGAAGTCCATTGATGTGATTTCTCTACAATTTAAGCTGGAAAAAAATTCAGATCTAGTTTCCCAAGACTTTAGAGCAGTGATGCCTTCTTGGCTGAATTTACCCATCACATTCAAACAATTTTTATTAGGGCAATTTTATATAAATGAAGTATAGTAAGCGTTACCCTGTTAAAGTTAGCCGAAAGTTTCCAGCCGAAAGTAAAAAGTCGGTAATGTAAATTACAACATTAAAATTCCAGCCCAAAATAAAAAATTTTGTGGTTACCAGCCGAAAGTAAATAGGATACATGGCTTGCATTAAACAATTTTGTAAATAGTCTTACGTGGAAAGTATTGCTTAACCTAATCGCGGAAAATATTAGAAAATCAGAATAATTCACAAAATTGGAATAAAATCAACCTCTAGAGTGTATATCTTAAGTTGAGTCGTTTTTATTGGATTTGTCAATAGTCATCGCAGGAAAAAAATTCTGTTCAAGCTTCCCGTGGAAAATCTCGGAAAATTCGATTTTCCAAAAGTCATTAGAAAATTTGTATAAAATCAGCCTCTAGAGTGTTATGTTTGGAAATATATTTAATTGATGTGACTTGTCAATAGCTATCGCAGGAAAAAAAATCAGGTAAGGTGTGTACATGCTCTAATTCTGGTGCAAAAATGTACACCACGGAGTTAGAATTGTTTACTATTTTTCATATTGAATTTTTTTTTTATTGGTAACCTGATCAACTTTTTTATTCTAGTTGGAAATAATTCAACTCATACAGCTAACTTCGTGGTGTACATTTTTTCACCAGAATTTGGAGCATGTACACACCTTCAAGTTTGCCGTGGAAAATTTCGGAAAATTTGAAAAACGTTCCAGCCGGAAGTAAAAACATTGAATTTTCCGAGATTTCCCACGGGAAATTTGAATTGAATTTTTTTCCTGCGATATCAATTGACAAGTCACATCAATGTTATCCATTTCCAGACATAACACTCTTGAGGCTGATTTTATACAAATTTTCTAATAATTTTTGGAAAATCGAATTTTCCGAGATTTCTCACGGTAAGCTTTAACTGAATTATTTTCCTGCGATAGCTATTGACAAGTCACATCATTAAAATACATCTTTAGACATAACACGCTAGAGGCTGATTTTATACAAATTTTCTAATGATTTTTGGAAAATCGAATTTTCCGAGATTTATCACGGGAAACTTGAACTGAATTTTTCCTGCAATGGCTTTTGACAAATCCAATAAACACAATTCCACTTCAGATATACACTCTAGAGGTTGATTTTATTCCAATTTTGTGAATTCTTTTGATTTTCCAATGTTTTCCGCGATTAGGTTAAACAAAGTTTTCCACATAAGAATTTTTACAAAATTGTTTATTACGAGCCATGTATCCTATTTACTTTCGGCTTATAACCACAAAATTTTTTATTTTCGGCTTGAATGTTAATAAGGTAATCTGCATTATCGACGTTTTACTTTTGGCTGGAGACTTTCGGCTAACTTTAACAGGGTCATTGTGGATGATCTCTGCACGGTGTAATTTAATTTTTAAGGATTTTCACAGAAAAGTATAACTGGATCTAATTGTTAGGGGTTGAAGATATAAAATTTTGAATGACACATACATTGCTGTTCAACACGTTGTAACAAAATTCATTGGATTTTGTTAGCAGAATCATGAGATCAGAGGTTTGGTGCGGTTTGTGTAGCTGGCTAGAGCTTACGGTGCGGCGTCGGGCTTTCCAAACTAACTTTCATACTTGTATAACCGCATGAGTAGATGTGAAAAGGACCTGACAAAATTAACAATATTTTGCCACGCCCTTAGTGACGAACGAAATAATAAATTGGGTGTGTTCGTTCGGAAATGACAACTTCAACCGCCGGCGATCCCTGTCATGACTGCCTATAGGGCCCCCTTATCGTCGGGCTGCCTATCGAAAATGCCGGTTCAGGGTTGCAGAGATGACCGACGCCGATAAGAAATGGAAGGGCGCCCTACAGACAAACCCAACAACGATCTCCCGGAGCGGAAACCGTCATCCTCGCCCGAACTACACATGTAGCGTACCACCCTCTAGCGCCTTTATTGGGGAAGGGACCTTCAAATTTAAAAAAAAAAAAAACGTGACATGTTTTAGGGAGCCTGCTCAAAATAACAGAAAATGTAATTGGTTGGTTTGATGACACGGACGGTTTGTGCGGGTTACTCGAGGAGTCGGAGACAGACCCTAATTTTTATGATAAGCGATACTATTATCGATGCTACATCGAAAATATTTTGGATACAATTGGCTATGAAATGAAAAATAAAATACGATTCGATTTTTTTTTTTCGATGTATCTTCGATTGTAAAATAATAAGTGATGCAAAATTACATCTATCTATCTCTGTTTACCGACAGATTTTTCAAAAGCTTTACTATGCAAAATGTTTAAAATTTCTACTGGAATAGCGAATAAAAAAACGCAGCTTATGTTATTTGATACCAAACAGTTGGGAATTTAAATTGAAAATTGCCATTCAGAAAAACTCAGGAGCAGCTCACATATTGCGTTTTAATTTAAATATTTAAAAATGTGGCCAAACAGAATATTTATTGATTGTTGACACAATAATGATAATGGCTGGTAGAATTTGCCGAAAATCACCGCCTAATACAACAAACTTTCCTCCACACAGTATTTTAACGCCCATCAATTCTTGAAATATTAAATATTTCTAACAATGTTCCTGGTGCAATGGCAGCTTCATCCCAAATAAGTATGTAGTTTGCACAGACTTCAGTAAAGCATTTGATTCTATTTGGATTTTCTTTCAAATTTGTAAAATAATTTAGCTCGTATTTATCAAAACGCACTCAATATGTGTTAATTGGTAATAAAAAATCCAAAGTTGTTAGAGTTACCGCACGTCTTTGTCAAGGATCACACATTGGACCCTGCATATTTTTTGTTTTCATCGACCGAGTTACAGAAAATAATTTAATGACCTTAGTGAATGGTGTGAAGGCAACTTGTCAAATTTACATACATAACGCAATATTTCGGTTCATCAAACGATGGACCATTGAATTCCAAGACAAATCTACATTATTGACGCTGTATTTCGCCAATGTAAGATCCTAAGTAGAGTACACGGCACCTGTCTGGAGTCCTTACTATTAAAAATAAATCGTCTAGTTTCTATTAAATAAAACCAACTAGGATTACGACTAAGATATACCTAATCATGGAAATGTGGCCTACCTCCATATAAGACAAAATGCCAAGGCTACAAAATGTCCACCCTTAAAAATAAAAGAATTCTTTTGGAAGCTAATTTTATAGGAAATGTTCTTCTCTTCTTAACCATATTGATTCATTCGTACAGCACTGAAAACATATCAATTTATGTTCCAGGTAGAAGGCTCGGTTTTCATCAATTTTTAGATCTCGAACACCATTCCACAAATTATGGGGAGAACAACCCTATTAATCAATTGGTCAATATTTTTAACGTTGTATGCAGATATTGTTATGTTTAGTTTTCAAAAGCAATATTTTAACAATTTACTTGATCTTTAATTCATGTATAAGATACGTAATTGGATTAGGAAAGTATGATCATACTTCTGAGTATTCTGTCTTTTTATTGAGATGCTCCCTAGAAAATTTCTGCAAGTTTCGAGCATGTCTGTTCTTGTTCAAATTTTTGAAACTCGAACAACCGGATTACATTTTTTGTAAATTAAAGAAATTAAGATTCAGTCGGCTTCAAGCTATAAAAATTCTGAAGAACTGTACTAAAATTATGAATTCTTCACTTTTTGTGAGAGGAATCAGTTTATGGAATTCGTTACCCAATGATGTTAAATATTGTAAAATAACAGCAGCATTTCGTAATAAATACTTTAATGGTAGTTATTCAGTAGAGATCAAGGGTTATATTCATATTGTTATATTTATGGCTATTGCTTTTATTATTATTGTTATTCTTATTATTATTATTTGTATTATTATATTTTTATTACCTATTTTGTTATGGCTAATGTTTATAAGTTTTGTAACTTTTTACATTAATAATCAGATAAATAAATAAATAAAACGTTTTCCCGATTCTGCCGGATCCATCTAAATAAAAATGTTTCTGTGAGTTGTTTTCTGTGTTTCTATGAAGCCAAGTACCGAGTATAAAATGCTATCCGCAGCTAAAAATTGTTCTCTTTTGAGATCATTCCATATTAAATTATTATTATCCACCATCATCGGTTTCAGAGAAGAAGGCTGCTCTGGGAAATTTTTTGGGGCAAGATCCATCAATCACGCAAATTGAGTTATAGGGCTTTAAGGACCACGTTAAAAGTTACATTATATAAATCTGGTTGTTCAAAAATGTTTAACTAAGTCATTCAAAAATAATTTTTTGATTTCAAACGAAATACTCGAGTTACCAAATCTGGTCGATCAGATGAATTTTGGAAAGACTTAAGTTTGAATTTTATTTCTCCCCATTTGGTATTACATGCGTCAAAGTAATAAATAACTCCGGACGATCAAATTTTCGATCCATTGCCATATATTCCTGATATAATTTAGACATGAAACGTGGTCCACCCATAAACTTTTAAGGAAGAATAAATATATTACCAATGCGGGAATTATTATCCCGACTGATGTTATTAATATGATCTAATAAACTGTTTGATTATTTCTGATATACCTATACAAGACCGACTTGTATGTCATTCGACATGCTTCATAACGGATATATGTATAAATTAAATATTTCTGAAATTGTTTTCCGCCATAAAATAACGGATTGAAATGGTTTCGACGAATTGCAATTTTTTTTAGTATTTTGTATTTATCGAATTTCATCATAACCCGTTTAGAAATAACCGCGTTTCTACATAATTGGCCGTATTCCATAACTTTACCTGAAACTCTTTTTAGAATCTCATTTCCATCATGCTTCCCGAATTTCATCGCAATCGATTAAGAAATCACCAAGTTCCTTTCTAATTGGCCATTTTCCAGAACTTCATCTATAAATCGTTTTAGAATCCATTTCCATCGTACGTCCATAAATAATCGAGCGAAATCAGAGGTTCGCAGCGCGGCTTGCCTCGCCGCCTTATGACGTGACTGCGATAATATTATGCATGAGGCATGAAGCGTAAGGACCTGCTTAAACACATCTACATCTAAATTAAAGGTAATGCTTACAGTTGATGAGTAATTGCCCACGACCAAAGGCAAATTTTGAAATTGTTTAGTCCCATTTTGAAATTATTCAGTCATAAATTGAAGTTGTTTAGTCCCAATTACGAATTCCCTCTATCTCGATAGACATTGTCGTTAGTTGTTCCAATGTCAATACTTGAACTGCCACAATTTTTTTCATGTGAGATTTAAATCAGCGATCTAGGTAGCATATATTTCTAAGTGATGCCTTCGTTACAATAAAATAAAACATCCATCCCTTTGGCATCTTTGTTGGCACCTACGAATTTCCTGAGGTATCAATATAAATAAGTGACCTCCGTCCTCTTCTTGAAAACATCCGTTTCAGACATTCGAGGAAAGATTTGATCGTTGCGTCCTCAACCAATTCTTAATGGACAACCTTTCTTACAAAGCAAACGAATATGCAAATGTAAACTTTGTTTTGTGAATCCTTTCATTGTCCTTTATATTTGACTAGAAGAAAAGGATCACAAAAATCAACACCAACTATATTAAATGGCATATCAGTATTCAAACGCTCTGAAGGCAACGAAGGCATGATTTGTTCTTTTGCCTTCGGATTAATTTTTAAAAAAAGGATACACAGCTTTTAATGACTCGACTAACTGTATATCATTGCCATTAATTATCCAGTACTTCTGGCGCACAACTGCTAATGTACACTGAACTCAAGCGTGCAAATTTTTTATATGCTGATGATGAATCAACAACCTTGTTAGATTATGATCTTTCGATAAAATCTACTGATGCTTTAGAACGTAATCTAAATTGCTATACTCTAGTCTTCCTGTAACTCTAAGCTTTCCTTCTTTATCAACAAATGCTGAAAGACTAATCAATTTACTGTTTTTTGGCATCGTTTTATTTTTTAACAACAAACTTATCTCACTTCCAAAACTCATCATCTGAATCATTCTAATGATTGATGGCAACAGCTTCCAACTCGCAAGCCTCCAAGTTACCAGCGCAAATAGCCTTCTTGCCAATGTATCTGTTTATGAAACGAAAACAATAAGCTACAACGCTTACAATTAGTCTTACAATTGAACTATAGCCCTCAATCTTGAAATTATCTGTTACTTTTACAGAAAGAATAGTTGAGAGTGTTAATTATTTTATTCAGGCTAGTACTGAGTGTTTGAAATTTCTTTTTTACTAATTGGCCATTATGACTCCTCATCTTTCGAAACCAAGGGACCTTGCTACCAAGCATCCAAAAGGCTAATCTCATGAGGTACAACCCCTCTAGACACTAAGTCAGCAGGATTTATCTTCCCAGCGACGTATCTGAATTTTATATATTTACTATAATCTAAAATTTCACTCACCGCATTGGCCACATAAGTTTTTAAATTGTGGGGTGGAATTTTTAATCAGGATAATTCAACTGTCGAATCAGACCATACACTTATATTTCCAACATTTATCTTGAGAGACTCTACCTCATTTTGAGTCAACTTTACAAGAAGCAAGATCGCAGCTATTTCTAGTTTCGGTAAAGAGATCAATTTTAAGGGAGCCTCCCTAGCTTGACTACATAACAAATGTACAACTACACTGCCGTCACTATTCTTGCAATGAACATACATGCTTTCTCCGACGCATCACGAAAAGTGTGTCTTTATATATCAATAACGTTTCTTGGAATGACACATCTATGTAATCTCAAACCAGTTATAACCTTTAATCTGCTTCTGAAATCAATCCAATTTACTCTTAAGCTCTCGAGTATGTCAGTATACCAATCCAGTTTTTCTATCCATAGTTTCTGAATAAGAATTTTTTAATTTCAAATTACTGGCCTCAATAGCCCTAATGGATTAAATAAACTATTAATATCAGATAATATTGATCTTTTTGTAATTCTATTACTGTCATCTAACGGCTAAACTAATAATGTAAATTCGTCAAATAAGGGTGACCAACGTAAACTCAAGGAATAACCCGAGTTTATAAATACGCCGCAGATGCCGTCCGAAAAGTCACGACCTGCGAAATTTTCTCTCCAATAAGTTGTATGATATTTTGTACGAGATAGCTTAAATTTAACCATCATATATAAACCTTTTTGATATCACTTGCAAAAGAGATAACATGCTTTGTGAATCTAAATATAATCGAAAATAACTCTTCTTGAATTATTGGACCTATACCATTAACAGACCATTAAATGAATACTGAGAGGTATATTGTTCTGAAACATCAAAAACAACTCTACATTTAGTTGTGGAAGGAGCTAGGGCGCTTAACAGCCAAATGAGGTATGCAATATCCCGACCCATCTTATACCTCAAACCAAAAATTCATTTGTCCCATCGACTCATATTATCTATTACGCAACAAGCTACTATCCATTTTAAAAGACACTTCTACAATAAATGCATCGGTGTCTCTTTTGTGTGTATCACTAAAATGTTGCTCACACTCTAATTCCTTAGTTATCTGAATCTTATTTGTATCACTATAGCAGTACTCTATGTTCCCAAACTTTTTCAACAAATTGCCTAATCCAGTATCCGTTGTTTTCGATTCTGATGGTAAAAAGAAATTTTGATTGCTTGAACTCGCTAATTTTCCACCAATTACCCAATCAAAATTAATATTCTGAAATACTTGGAATTCCTTTGACAATTCTAGATGACCATCTTTCAAAATATCTCAAAAGATTTCACTTCCCAATAAATTATCCACTATGGTTTAAGAGTACTAAACTCTAGGTTTGCTAATACTAAATTAGATCGAACGTATCTGGAAGGTATTCTTTCGCTACAGTTGTTTAAGCATTTAAAACGAGCGAAATCAGAGTTTCGCGGCGTGGCTTGCCTTGCGCCTGATGATGTCATTGCGATAATATTATACATGAGGTATGATGCCCAAAGACTAACCTAACAAATCTTACATTTAAATTAAAGGTAATGCTTACAGTTGATGAGTAATTGCCCACGACCAAAGGCAAATTTTGAACTTGTTTAGTCCCAATTTGAAGTTGTAAAAGTATAGACTGGGAGACGGAGTTTTTTGTGTTTTAAATCACATTACAGCACCGCCTTTTCAACAAAAAGTGAGAAGAAAACTACGTTCGACCAGATGAGAACAATTTTTGCATCGCAATCTGCATCATCATTTATTGAAATTAACATTTAGAAATCATCTTTAAAAACATCATTATGTATCTAACACAAAACAATTGCTAATTTTGACTAGGATTTTTGGAAAAATTGCTGAGTTGTGTACATAGAGCATAGTACCATCGAAAGCATAGATATATGTTTAATGCAGTAGAACCGCCGCCTGCATATTTTTGAAATGTTAATGTCTACATAATAATCACACAATGGTGATGGTTATGTTGCAGTAAAATTTGATGTTTACTGTGAAAATCTAATTTGGAATGTTTGAGTCTTCCACCAATATTAATAAGTTCGTCTTCATCTGCAATCGACTTAGACATTGTATTTTGCTTGATGATTTTGCCTATTATCTGAATTGAGGCACTTAAATTCTACAATCGACGAACTCATGTAATTTTAAAAAATTGAGTCGTAATTCGCTATAAAAAACATTAACCAAAAGAAGACGAAATACAAGTCTCTTTCGCCATCTTGACTCCGAACCATTAAAGGTAATTGACACTTTGACAGTAAGAGACAAATTAACACATGATAAAAGCACCCTACGCACAGCGCACCCTACTGGAAGGTTACGGAGTAAACTTTGGCCCTCCCCCCTCCCAATAAATGGCCAAATCACCAAATACTGATATTAAAATAGCTCGTAATAAAATAAGCGGAATTGTCCAATTTGCTACGATACCTGCTGTTCGTTATAGCTGCAACATTGTCAGGTAACTAATAAATTTTCAATCATGAGAAACTTCAAAATTTCGTTCCAGATCTCAGACATTATTAGTACTGATTTCTGATAAAGACCAACATAGACATCGTTTAGAAATTTAGTTTAAGTGAAATTTTAAGCCCAAAAACAAGCAGAGGTGGGATTGAAACTTTTAACGAAAAAGTTGAGGCAGTAAAAAATGTCCCTCAACCTACAAGTATATGCCAGGTGAAACGTTTTCATGGGAATGCTAACTTACTACCAGAGATTCAAGCCCCACTTCTTTTATGGAGCCGTTTCATAAGTATCGGGCAATTTGCTTTCGAAAAAACAAAACTAGCCCTTGTTTCAGCAAACTACCTCTTAGCCAATTCGAAATTCATGAGCTTGAATGATGCCTCGATTAACACAGTGCGGCGCTGGTTTACAACCATTGAACTATATTACTTGGGAAATTTTACTCTTCTGCGAAATGTGTATAACACCAAAACCCTATTTATTCTTATAATTTTTAACAAAAGCCTCGAACAATAAACCATGTTATCATATTCTCCAATGTCGTAAAACATTAGATTCTAAAGTAGAAACTGAAAAAGCTTTTATGATCATATGCACTTAAAGTTATTAAAACGTAAAACTAAATAATTAAGAAACTCAATTTAAAATGAAGATCTTAATCACAGATGCGTAAAAGGTTTTAGTATAAAGTGCCAATTAAATCATAGAATCACGTATAAAAAACCATCACAAAATTATGTAGAACTTTTAATACCCCTGCAGGATATACATACCTGTAATCATAATTTGCAATGTATTCACATAAATGCAAAGCACTATTATCTATAATAGCGTAAAAATTCAAAAATATGATCACCTTTACATAATTCATATAGTAAAACAACATTACATTAACTCATTAAAAATGTACAGACCATAAATTTAATGTTTATTAACAACAACCACAACAACAAAATTAAAACTTACTTTTAAGTAACACTAATTACAATTTATAATATGTTTTAAATCTCACATCAATCATAAAAACATATATAGAAGCATAATTATCAACATATAAACAAAATATTAACATGTTTGTGATGTCGTATAGGTATGTATTCAAAAATAGGAAAGCGTATTTTGTATACATAAAAGTGAGATGGATTTTAGAAAATTTAGTTCAACCACAAAAATTAATTATCTAGAATTATGTTTTTGAATAACAATGGTCATTTTGCTACATTGATATAAGTATGTAGATTTCTTACATATATGTACATAGTTTCACACTATACAGAACAATATCAAAAGGTTACATGAGAACGAGAATTAGAATATTAGTTAATGAGGACAGATTATTTCACACAATCTTGTAGACGCGTCACTTTCTTTGTGTATAGTTCGCAGAAGAAGAAGCAAAAAAAAATGTTTCAAGCAATAAAACTCGCGTACTTAATAATAAAAACGAAATTAATTTCACCTGGGTACCCCACCTTCGCATAAACCAGCTTATATAATGTACCAGCACACGTAAGTGTTAAGAAAAATTCTAGCCAATAAAGATAAAAAAAGTGTTTAGTACATTGAACTAAACGACTGATTGGATGTGTATGTTTAGCTAAAGATAAAACAACTTAAAGAACACAAAACGACGTATCATCTACATTTTTAAAAGATGAAAATATGCATAACCAGCATTATTTTAAGCTGTTTGTGATGTTGTTGCTGTTTTATGATTAGAATAATTCTTGAAAGTGTTTCTTTCTTTACTTTTATTTAATGTAATAAAATAATTACGAGAATTTTTGTTTTTTGTAATATGTCGTTCTTGTAATTTTTTTGTAGGTAATTAAATTTAAGGATAATAAATATACGAGCAAAATACACATTTCGTATGTATGTTACAAAATTGTCAAAGGTTAAAGTAAATAACATATGTATTTAAGAGTATGTATACTCAAAACTATCTAAATAATTTTAATTAATACGATTTGGTTAACTTTACCGATTACTAGTGAATAAAATCTACTTAATTATCATAATTGGGAGTATTAAATGAGATTAAGAGAATTATACCATTGACACACTGCGATTTAATAAATCGGATTTAGTGAATTTTTCGGGTATAGGCCTAGTGTGTCAACCCTAGTTTTTTCTAATCGCGTTTTGTTTCAGAGAGTACCTGATATATTTTAGCCAAATCGGGTTACATAGCTTCCGAGTTATTTCTTTGAAGCTCAGGTTTCTAGATTTCCCATCAATTTCGTTTGTCTGCCGCCTCTTCAAAACATTTTAGAAATTTACATGTTTCAATTTATTTAGTGTTAGTGGTCTTTAAGCTCATTAGCTAATTTTGGGATTCTCATACGGAATTCTCTGATCTTGTTTTCTGTGTGAAAGTGTAACCGAGAAATCCCGGGAATTCCTCATTTCCGATTGTCTCAGCCATTTCTTAACCGATTATGATGAAATCCCTCATGCACGACGGAAATGAGATTCTAAAATAATTTTTGGGAACCTTGTGATTTCTTTACCGATTATTATCGATTTACGAGTATTATCAGAGCCTTCTAGAGTATAGAGCCATAATCATTATGACGTATTTTTTAGAAGCTTTTTTAGTGGTATAACTTTTCACTGATTTCCATAGGAATCCATAGTAAAAATGGTGTTTTTTAGCTTCAAGTTTTTCAATGAAAACAGCAAAAATGTTACAAAATGTTTATACAAAAGTGTTCTACATATCTTTAGCAGCAATATACAAGAAGGGTATATTGGTATTTAGTAAATATTAATTGCCGAAATATTAAAATTAAATTATTTCTAAAATATATTTTTCGAAATTTCATTTTGAAAAATACATCAAAGTTGGCTCTGACGAATTAAAATAATACTTGCTAAATTTATCTTTAGTTTTACTAGTGTACGTTAGATGTCTATAATTGTTGGCAAGAAATACGAAAAAAAATTATTTAATCACGTTCTTAATATTTTGTGAATTTGTTTTGCTTATCCTACAATTTTTAAACTAAAATTTCCCCAGTTCGCAATTTTTGCTACGATTTTTCAAAATGTTTACTACCCACTGCCATCTATGTACATTGTACATTGACTTAATGCACACGACTTGTAGTAAGCTTTTCTTTTTAATTTGACCAGAAAGCTGTTGTTATGAACTTTTTTTTATATTTTGGTTTAAATAAATCAATTATTACAAGAAAATGAAAACGATTTACTTAAACGAGATTTATATATGTTGAACTTCAAACATTTATGAATATATTTCAGAAATCATAATTAAGAATTTGCAACGTTTTCATTTACAAATTTGTCTTAGGAAAAAAAGTGATTTCCCATATGTTTTATGTGTTTTACTATGGAAATTTTGGTTTTTTCCTCGTTTCTAATCAGAGCCTTCTAGAGTATAGAGCCATAATCATTATGACGTATTTTTTAGAAGCTTTTTTAGTGGTATACCTTTTCACTAATTTCCATAGGAATCCATAGTATAAATGGTGTTTTTTAGCTTCAAGTTTTTCATTGAAAAAAGCAAAAATGTTACAAAATTTTTATAGAGAAGTGCTCTACATATCTTTAGCAGCAATATTCAAGAAGGGTATATTGGTATTAAGTAAATATTAATTGCAGAGATATTAAAATTAAATTATTTCTAAAATATATTTTTCGAACTTTCATTTTGAAAAATACATCAAAGTTGGCTCTGACGAATTAAAATAATACTTGCTACATTTATCTTTACTTTTACTAGTGTACGTTAGATGTCTCAGATTTATACAGAAAAACACGAAAAAAAATTGTTTAATCACAAAATTATCACACGTTCTTAATATTTTGAGAATTTGTTTTGCTTTTCCTACAATTTTTGAACTTAAAATTTCCCCAGGTGGGAATTTTTGGTACGATTTTTAAAAAATTTGTACTGCCATCTATGTAATGTATATTGACTTAATGCACACAATTTGTAGTAAGCTTTTCTTTTTAATTTGACCAGAATGCTGTTGTTATGAACTTTTTTTAATATTTTGGTTTAAATAAATCAATTATTACAAGAAAATGAAAACAATTTACTTAAACGACATTTATATATGTTGAAATTGAAACATTTATGAAAATATTCCAGAAATCATAATTAAGAATTTGTAACGTTTTCATTGACAAATTTGTCTTAAGAAAAAAAGTGATTTCCCATATGTTTTATGTGTTTTACTATGGAAATTTTGATTTTTTCGTCGTTTCTAATTCCCTTATAAAAGCTTCGTTTTTTAGATTATGGTTTGTATAGTCAAGGTTGCTTTGGTATTATTAAAAACTGCTTTGTTATACATTTCTTGTGAATAAACTTTTATTATTTCTGACAGAATTGTGGTGTTTGTGATTTCAAATACAAGATGGTTCAGTGCTGTGAATGCGACAAGAAAATTAATCGTCCCGAACCCAAGATTAATTGTAATGCATGCTCAACAGTGTTCCTCGCTAATTGTGTTGGACTTAACATAAATGAGATTGAATATAGGGGGAAATCAAAGAAACCTTGGACATGTTCGAGTTGTGTTAAGCTACAAAAATGTTAGAATTTGTCAATTGGCCACGACAATATAATTGCTATGACACTGAATCGGAAAATTTCTGAAAATCAATTGAATAATTCGTCTAAGCATAAATGTTGTAAACCCTCGATTAATCGGTGATATTGACATGCGTGAAGTTGATGGTGATGATCTCGATATTAAATCCACATTGAAGTTAATGCTTAAAGAATTTTCCTGCATAAAAGTTACCATTAAAACTAATAATAAAAGATAAGCTGGAAATAAACTATAATGAACACATAGTTATATCGGTTGTGGCATGAGCGGTAAAGATATAACACATTTATTTTATTTAGGTTCAAATTTAACTAAAGAATTTGATGTTTTATATTTCAGAAAATAGTACAACTTAATTATATGACTTAACAAACTACTTTGAACAATTTACTTAATTTGAGTAGAGTTTTTATACTCTGCGATAAGAAAGAAACATAATAAAGCAATTCTGCATATTTTATATAATTTGAGTAGAATGTTTATTCGATTGAATGAGATGATGAGTGTGCATTGTTTTCATTGTTGATAATATTTGCTGATGCAGACTTCCATAGGTTTGGTTGTTGTTGCTGTTTATGTATAATACATAACTCCTCCCTTCCTAGATTGATGCTGTCCTCAGCGTCAACTTGAGTGAGCTCTGCTAACTGTAATAATTTTGTTTTTATCTTAAAGACTGATGCTTTATATTTCCTGTAGGTAAACAAAACTATTATTATTATTAACACTTAACCGACGGGTCGAGTAGTATCTACTGGTTTCGTCAGCTGATGTTAACCGACGGGTCGAGTAGTATTTACCTTTTTCGACTTCTGACGTTTAACAGATAAAATCATTTTAACATAATACCGATACATCAGAAGTCGAAAAAGGTAAATACTACTCGACCCGTCGGTTAACATCAGCTGACGAAACCAGTAGATACTACTCGACCCGTCGGTTAAGTGTTAATAGGCTGGCAATAAACCGGCACACAAAAAATTAATATTTGAGATACAAAAAAATAATAAAACGGCACAAATTAATGAGCAACAAACAAAAATTTCTTGGCATCATAATAATAATTTGGCAACATTTATAATTTTTTGGCACTATTGGAAGAGTACACAAAAATTATTTTTTGGCATCAAAATAAACATTTTGGGCGACAAAAATAATTAACTGGCAACAAATTTATAAACAAAAAAATTAAATTAGTTTTAAAATATTCTGGAAAATGGAGATCCCTAATTTAACTTAGGAGCCAGAATAAGCAAACATGTCGCACTGCGTGCCGCACGTAGGAGCGGATTATATAGAATCTATTAATGACACTGCAATATTTTATATCGATCCCCCATCAAATATTAAATAATTTGTATCGATTAAATTTAATTTTTTGTCTCGATTTTTTTTTTTTTTTTTACTACTAAAAATTATTTTTTTCTGTTCCAAAATATTATATTTGTTGCTAATTTATTATTTTTGATGCTAATGTTTGTCGCCAAAAATTTTTTCTTGTATGCCCGTTTAAATTGTCCCATTTATTTTTACTTGATCGTTGTATTTTTCTAATACATACTTTAATTTCTCCGTTCTCTAAACGTTGAATTGCCATTTGAATTTCTGTATAATCATTTTGGTCTAAATTTCCTGTTATAGATTTAATTAATGTTCCTAAAGGATCAATAAGTGTCCTCGTTTTTGACTTTTACTCTTTTATGATAAGTATTTGGCAAAATATTATTTAGTGATATTTCTAATGATTTCACTTTTCTATCGGCTATTTTTGGCTCGACGTGGTACAACGGACCACATTTCAAACAGCAAAAAGGATATTGAAATTCCTCTTGCGGTATGTAAACTGCTGCTTCAGGAGGAAGCCAGTAAGTTGACGAATGACAGATGGTCAAATAGTACCTCATGCGTAATAACTCGGCAAATCTGGCCAAAGTTGAACTTGGCGAGATCCAAACAGCTGATCTCACTTCAGCGGAGTCAGATCAGTGTGGTTGTTGGAGTGATTACGGGGCACTGTCTCATAGGCAGACATGCAAGTAGACTTGGTTTCTTCTCACATGACTACTGTCGTAGTTGCGAGGACGAAGAGGAGGAAGAGACAGTACTTCATCTTCTTTGCACCTGTCCTCGTCTGGCACGAAACAGACTGAATTTTCTAGGGGCACACCTTTTCAACGACCTGGCGGAGCTCAGCGAGAAGGACGTCAGGAGTATCCAGCGCTTCATAGCAAGCTCAAAGTGGTTTCAATGAGTTGGAGGAAAAATTTTTAATTTGTGGTATGGCTACGGACCTTTTTGTGTCTATGCCTGGTCCTGGTGGACCGCCACCCAAACCTAACCTAACCTAACCTATCGGCTATTTTCATTTGAGTGTCGTCGGATATTTTATGGTATTCCATAAGTCTTCCTATATCTAATTTTGTTTGATTAACTAATTCTAAGTTTAATTTTATTTTATTTAATTCAATTATATGAATAAGTTTAGAGTATCCTGTGATGACTCTTGCGGTTCCTAGCTGCAATCCTATGACGCCTTTATTCTTGCTTAGATCGAACGCTTCTAGTGACTGGTTGATTACTAGGGTTATCCTGTAATAAAATATTATCTTTGTTTAGATGCTTGTTACAGTTACGAATTCTTCTTTTATGAACTTTTCGTTTATTAGTTACAACGTTTATTTTGTTGTCTTTTACAACAGTATGAGGAATATATTTTGGTACTAGTTTTTTGGTACTTGGTTCTTCTCGATTAACGTTTAACTTTTTTATTACTTTCGTTTTATTTTGTAAATCTAATTCTGCTATATTTTTTGCAATTTGTTGATATTTTGATCTAATATCTTCTAAATATTCTTCAGATTGTTCAGCTATATTTGTTGGGATATTTTTTATTAATATATTTCCTTTGTGGAGTTCAAAAGGTGTTAATTTTGTTGAAGCGTGAATAGTACTATTGTAAGTTAATACTGCTTCATCCATAACGTCTTGAATTGAAATAGTTTTATTCTGAGAATAAATGATTCGAGTTAATTCGGTTAACGTTGAATGGACACGCTCGATGGGGCTATTGCCTGTCGAAGCTTTTGCTGTGGTAATATGTAAATTTACCTTGTACATATCCGTGAATTTTTTGAATAAATCTGAATTAAATTCAGTTGCTGAATCTAGAATTAAATTCTTAGGGATTCCTTCTCTAGAAAAGAATAGTTTAAACATTTTAATCATGGTTTAAGATCTTCTGTTTGGAAGCTCGAAAATGGAGATAAATTTGGAAAATTTATCCATGATTGTTAAAAATGTTTTTGATCTTAAAACAAAGGTATCCGCATGGATTATTTCCATGGGTCCTTGGGGAGTTTGTGAAATTTCAAATTTCAATTTAATTGGTTTCCTCTCGTATTTGTTAATACTACATATTTCGCATTGACCTATGTATTTGGAAATCAATCTTTCATTTTTGGAAAAAAATACGTTTTCTTAATTTTTTCGTAGTTTTCCATTATTCCTCTATGATAAGGAAGGTGTGTCTTTTCAATTATTTCTAATTGTTTTTCATTTTCTAAAATGTCTTCCTTTATTATTTTTGCTCTTATTAATTTTCGTTTGGGAAAATTATGGAATTCCTTTTATGCTATGACCTTTTTGTTATTCGTATATTTTTTTAAGATATATTTGATATCATTCGTATCGAAATTTCTCTTTTTAATTTTATAATGTTTATACTTATTAAATTTTATCATTAATTTTTCGTCTATCTCTTCGTAATCATTGTCGACTATGATTGTGATTTGATTTCGAAAGGTGTTTAATGGTGTTAATGTTTCATGAATGGTTTTAATTTTTGAAACATTACTCTGATTATTATCTTGTACATCCGGTTCAATTTGTTTGATTTCCTGGATTAAATTTGGTGAATCTAAAGATTCTAAATTGTTATGATCATAATGAATTCGTTTTAGTATTTTTGAATTCTTTAATGTTTGTGTGCATGCTTTGTTCAAATTCGTTGCGGGTTCTGAATTTGTTAATGAAGTCTGTGACTCATTTGTAGTAAAATTCTTACTTTGATTATTTAGTTTAAGTGAATCTATTGTATTTGGATATTGTAAACTTTTATTTTCTAGATGTTCGTTTAGTTCCATACGTGAAAGTGCATCGGCGTTTGTGTTCGCTGTGCCTTTCCTATAGCATATTTGATAGTCGTACTCTTCTAACTTGAGTCTCCATCTTACGATTTTACTTGAAGGATCCTTAATGTTGAATAGCCACACCAAGGGCTTATGATCCGTAATAATTTAAAATTTTCTGCCATAAAGGTACGGCCGGAAGTATTTTACCGCCCAAATTATTGCTAATAATTCTTTCTCAATCGTAGAATAATTGGTTTCGGTTTTTGATAACGTTCGGGAGGCGTAACAGATTGGAAGATCTTTGCCTATTTCTCCCTGCGATAATATAGCGCCCAGAGCATAATTAGATGCGTCTGTCGTTAAAATAAAACTTTGTTTAAAATCGGGGTATTTGAGTATTGGATCTGTCGTCAACAGTTTCTTATAATGCTCAAAACAATTTTTATAATTTTCATCAATTATAATTTTTTTATTTTTAGCCAAACAGCTGGTGAGAGGTTTAGTAATTTTCGCGAAGTCCTTAATGAACTTCCGATAATATCCAACAAGTCCTAAGAAAGATTTAATTTCTTTCGGAGTTTGAGGGATTTTAATATTTTCGATTACTTCAATTTTCCTCGGGTTTGGTTTTACTACATCACGTGTTATAACATGACCTAAAAATCCTATTTGTTTCTGACAGAAGTGAGTTTTTTCTGGTTGGATTTTTAGATTTGCGTTTCTTAACTTGATGAATACTTTTCTTAAATCCGTAATATGTTCTTGTAAATTTGTAGAAAACATAATGATATCGTCCATATAACAAAGGACATGGTTACCTTGTAACTCACCTAGGATATTATCCATCACGCGTTGAAACGTGCTAGGTGCGTTTTTTAAACCAAAAGGCATACGTACAAATTCGAAATGCCCAGATTCGATGCTGAATCCTGTTTTTGGAATATCACTTGTTTTGATGTGGATTTGGTGGAAACCCGCGGCTAAATCTATACTTGTAAAATAATTAGATTTACCGAGTTTATCGAGTATGTTTGTGATGTTGGGCAATGGGTACTTGTCATCCACAGTCTGCTTATTAAGCTGCCTGTAGTCTATTACGAGTCGCCATTGTTTGTTACCCTTGGAATCTGGCTTCTTTGGTACTAACCAAATTGGACTGGACCATGGTGAAAAGGATGGTCTTATGATTCCGTTCGATAGTAATTTTTCGATTTCTTTTTTTATTTCATCCTTTTGGTATTCCGGATGGCGGTACTGTTTTGTAAATACCGGCTTCTCTTTTACTAAGTTTATTTGGTGTTTAATCGCATTTGAGAACGTTAATTTACCTATGTGAAAAATTTCGTTGAATTCTTTACATAGTTTTAAGATTTCCGTTTTTTCCTCGTTATTTAAATTTTCTAGATTTAATTTAGATTCAATATTTTTATTTTCGTGATTTTCGCACTGGGAGTTGAGAAATGTATCTCATTATATTTTGTATTTAATTCCTCGACTTGTATGGGATAAATTAAAAAGACTTCTTTTCGTTGATTCGACGTATTAATTATTTCCATGTAAGCTTGGTTTTTTTCATGAGTTTTATAGACACCTTCCTAAATATATACATTTTCTTGTAGTTTTACAGGTTTATTGATGTAGAATTGTCCTTGGACTAATGTTACTGGTATAGGTATAACTATTTTTTGTAACGATTCGAGAAAGAATGGTTTTATACACGACATTACTTTGTTATGTACTTTGATTGAAAAGTTCTTACTTTGCAATTTTTGTTCGTTTAATAAGACGTTGGCTTGTAAATCCGTTAAGGTTTCGTAGCCTATGAGACCGTCGTAAAATTTGTGGAATTTTAATAGATGTAATTCTAATGGTTTAGGAAGTTCTTGAAATTTAATTTTTGTTTTAGTTGTAATATTTGTAGATTTATTTAGACTTGTGATCGTTAGATCAGTTGGAACAATTTCCGATTCTTCGATACATTCGGGGTTTATATATGATAAATTGGATCCCGTATCTATTAAAAATGTTAAGGCTTTATTATTGAAAGTTAAGATTATAAATGGTAAGTTTGAGATATGTGATATGTTAAATATCTGGTTTAATTTTCCGAGGCTTGGAATTTGAAAATTTTCGTCGTCAATTGACGTTTCAATATTATAATAATGAGGTTCCTTTTTAATTTCGGATTTTATTTTGCTTGACCCTTGACCGTTATAATTTTCTAGGTCTATAATACCTTCATTATTTTTGGAGTTGGATTTACTGTAATAATTACTTGTATAATTATTTTTCTTAGTTTGATAATTATAATTTTTATTAAATTGATAATCATTTTGTTTCCTTTCAAGTTCGGTTTTAATTTGAGTATTTTTGTAATTTTGAGGCTGCTGTTGGGCTGCTCTACGGCGTCCACCAAGGGGTTCTCTTAGGGCTGCTTGAAAAATTGTGAGTCCAACTTGCTGGTAATGCTTTACTTGGTACTCAATTATATCTTTATTTACGTTGTGAAGTTTCACTTGTGTCGTTAATAAAGTTAATAGATTTTGAATTCGGTTATATAGATATTTCGGTGACAAATTATTTTTCACTAGACTATACAATTCGAATTGAAGATTTGACTCATCTCTTGAGTCGGCGTATTTCTCTATTAGATGGGTTCTAATTTGTTCCCAACTTGAATTATCTATATTATGGGTAGTTAATGATTGACTAGCTGAGCCAATTATTTTGTTTCTGATATTTTGAATTATAATTTTATAAGATTCTGTTTTTTGTATTTTGATACATAATTTTAATGTTTCGTCGACGGATTCGAGAAATCTTGTTAGATCATTTTTATTACCGTCAAATGTCAAAATATTTTTTGTGATTTTATCTACATTGAATAATTCAATTATTTCTTTTAATTCTTGATTCATTTTTGCTTGATTGTTAATTTCTAGTGCTAATCGAGCTAATTCTAATTCTTTTTGAATTCGTTTGTCTTTTTCGCTACTTCTAAAGGTTTCTATTATTTTAGTAAATTTTTTTGATTCTTCCTCGAACTTGCGTTTTTGTTCGTCTAAGTGTCGTTTCCCTATGTCGATAATTGGAATTTTTGAATTTTCTCCCATTTACTTGTAAATTTTCCCGTTCACATTTATATTTTTATCATATAACCGTAGAGTTTGATACAGTTACACGATTCAAATTTTTTAATTATTTATTATTAATTATAAAATTTGCTTTTGCAAACCTATCCGTAGAGTTTGATACGAAAATTTGCTAATTTGTTGCGTAGAGTTTGATACGCTAAAAGCTTTTTACAAGATTCTTTTAATTCTTGGGTTCAAAGTTTTCAATTTACCAATTGTTAGTAAAGGGACAGTGAATATAGGGTTAAGGAAAATATGAAACTGTTTTACCTTAGTGCCAATATTGTTGTGATGAGTGATAACTTCATGTTGATCAGACAAGATTTTACACTTAAATTATTTTTCACTTGTTTGCTAGGTAAATGTTAATAATGTTTTTTAACAATATTTTGCAATTTTTTCACTGTTGTATTATAAGTCAAATTTAAGCGCTTGTCTTAAATTTTATTATTTTTTGATTTTTGATTACACTGAATTTAATGTGTAGTAGTTGTACTAAATTAATTTCACTTCAAATTTTTCTTTTATGTGCAATTTCACTAATTTTAGTCAATTTTAATGATTTTAAATTTTACTTTATGAGCAATTTCACTGATTTTAGTAAATTTCACTTCGTTAAATTTTTCACAAAACTGCGCCAATTATATCGGTTGTGGCATGAGCGGTAAAGATATAACACATTTATTTTATTTAGGTTCAAATTTAACTAAAGAATTTGATGTTTTATATTTCAGAAAATAGTACAACTTAATTATATGACTTAACAAACTATACTTTGAACAATTTACTTAATTTGAGTAGAGTTTTTATACTCTGCGATAAGAAAGAAACATAATAAAGCAATTCTGCATATTTTATATAATTTGAGTAGAATGTTTATTCGATTGAATGAGATGATGAGTGTGCATTGTTTTCATTGTTGATAATATTTGCTGATGCAGACTTCCATAGGTTTGGTTGTTGTTGCTGTTTATGTATAGTACATAACTACATATCTCGTGTTACTTCCTTAAAATGCAAGTTTGATGATTTTTAACAGAATACAAGAAACAACTCTATTATTATTCATGGTCTTAGAGAACTTTCGCAGCCACTGGAGCAATCCGTTATATCGTTTATTCCAGTTGATAACATTGCAATTTTGAAGTATCTTAAACTTAAACCGAAAGAATTACTTTCCTCAATAATTATCAAATTTAATAACAGTGCAATAGTAGACAAATAGCTTCATGGTCATCTCAAGGGCGAATTCCATCCAGTTGCGTGAAACTTTGGTACTATTCTAATTTTAATAATTGTAGCGTCAATCTCAACACTCAAATCGTGTTGATATGATAAATGGTATTATATTACATAATACCAAATCAAATTGCATACCGATAGTTGCCAGAAGTGAAACATCCCGCTAGGCCAAGTTCCATCTAGTTGCATACAATTTTGGTACTATGAAGCTTGCAAATAATTATAGCGTCCATCACAACATGCAAATGATCTTAATAAGATTTAAGGAATTAGATAACGCAATGCCAAATCAAATATACACAAATACCATACTGATAGGTTCCGGAAATGAAATATCCCGGTCATCCCAGAGCCAAATCCCATCAAACTGCATGAAGTTTAGGTATTATGCTAATTTAAATAAATATAACGTCAACCTCAAAGTGCAAATCGTCTTAATATGATTAATGGAGCTAGATAATGTAACGAAAAACTAAATGGCATACCGATAACCAAATCCCAGTAGTGTTCTAACTTAAAGGCTCTTTCTTTCAAATTTAGTGTTTTCTTTTATAATTTCCATTGTCAGATTTCAATGTTCGCTAGTTGCATGAGAACGGAACGGCCTCAAGACCGATATTTTCATTGGATTCTTAGCCACCAGACATATTGCTAAGTAGTTCAAAGGTCCCCTGAAATGTTGGTAGCTTGTGTATAACCTCGTATATCAGTAACATTTAAAGCAATGGAACGAATGTTACTAACTGAAACTTTAATGGTTTAATTGCTTCAACGCGGAAATGCCATAGAGATTTACGGACAGCGACTATAAAACTTTATATATCAAATGAATTGTCGTGGAAACGTAAAACACTCGGTTACATCTTAGTTTTTCAACAAATCGATAAATTAAAATATAAATTAACATAAAACAAGATGCTTTTAAAATGCACATAAAAACTGTATCGTTAGGGCTTATACTGTTTATTATTAAACGAATCATAAACCTAGATGGATAATATTGAGTTTAGTCGAATATTTCAGGCTATTGAAACTTAACTAAAATTAAATAAATCAAACATACAGAACTATATTTAACTGGATTACCGATTTATTTTAGGAAGCTTTATATTATAAAAAAGCTTCACTAAATATATTTATTTGAAGCTAGTAACTTTCTTAAATTATATTCTACGTGCTTGCTCGAATACTGTGGTAATAATTTTTTTTGTAGTTTTTGAAGTAAAATACGACAATAAATGCATCCGTGCAAATTACCACAGTCTACACAACACCTAGTAGGATTTGATAGAAAGGATAGGGGACTAATGCAACAGTTATTCTGATCTTTCGCTGATTTTCGCAATGCTACGACCATTCTCTGACTATAAGCAGCACCCACAGGCTACCCAACATATGTAACAGCACAATGTCATGTATCGACTCAAACCCAAGGATTTGCTTCGGTTTTCTTGGATTTATAGGTATTTGTGGAACTGGAAATGAACCGTATTGAATGATTGCATTTTTCAACAAACTATTATTTGGTAATATTTCCATTCTTTTTTATTATTCGAAATAAGACAAATCAAACTTAAATATGCAAATATAAAGAGCTGAAACCTCAGTAGGTGATCAGAATTTCGGTCTTCAAAATTAAGTCTGCTCCCAAATCAATCCCAAACTGAATCTCTTAAGTAAGTCTTCAGTTCAACCTCCAAAACGAATATTTGTGTAAAGTTTGGTTCAAATTGGTCAAGGCGTGTGGATTTGTTTAAATATCTATAAACATACCCCAACGTTTAAAGCGAAGTATTGGCGAGAAAAGTTTGTAGGCGAACTTGAATATTATTTCGAAGATTCGTTAAGTAATTGAAATAGACGTTCGCGCTACCTCAAAGAAACTTCAATAGCTGCATGATTTACAGAAATTTCATCAGACAACAATTTAAAAGCCATATTAACATTTTGCTCACAACCTCATCCAAAAATAATTTTTGTGTCACATTTCATTCTATTAGTTGGAAATGTCAAAATTCATCATAGGTTAAAACTAGCTAAGGTATATCCTAATTGCCCATATTACAGAATATAATCTTAAAATCATTTAAGAACGCAGTTTCCAACCCATTTGTCGTCGTCCTCCAGAACGGTTAAGAAATATATGAAACAGGGAAGTTCCATCATACTTGGCCATATTCCAGAACTTTATCCGAAAATTATTTTAGAATCCCATTTTTATCGCGGTTGTCATATTTCACTAAAATCCGTTAAGAAGTAGCCAAATTCCACCTCTTAGTAGCTATATTCCAGAACTTCATCGAAAATGATTTTATAATCCCACTTCCAACACACATGTCGAATTCCATCATGATCGGTTGAGAAATGGACAACCTCGCCATATTCCAGAACTTCATCTAATTATAATTTGAAAATCCCATTTTCATTGAAAATACCGAATTTCATCAAAATCGGATAAGATCAGATAATCCCTATAAAATTTTTATAAAAAAAATCACAAATCCTTAGTTCAATGGGCAGTTACCACTAAACCCTATTCCAACTCCAACTCAGTCCTAATTTAGCCTGCAAATGGAATTCAACTCAACCCTCAGTCCTAATCCAACCCCAATTCAACTTCAACTCAGCAAATTGGCCCCTAACTTATCCTTCAAATCAACTCCAAATTCAATGCCCAATTCAATAATCAAACCACATATATAAAAAAATTGTAAATATTTATTTAACCAGGTGTTTTGTGCCATATAGGCAGGTACCCCACCCTCTTGACGTTTAGTCTCCAAAAGCTTTCCAAATCTCCGTCTTGATCATAGAAACAGATTGGCGAAATAATTTCAAATCGGCCAAGCCGTCGAGATACCATGGGCACATACATCCAGACATTCAGATATCCAGACATCCAGACAGACGGACGGAGATTTTTTTTTTTTTGCTTTTTCAGCTTTCAAAACATCGAGAAAAGTGGTTTTGAACCAACCAAAAATGTTTCGTCATTTTTGACAGGATTTCAATACTTAGGTCTTTTTAGACAGAAGTAATTCAACAATCGAAACCTGTTAAATTATTCAGTTCACATTTACACAATAAACGAAAAATAAAAATAGTATTCGGGCAGCAGAAACAGCGTTTAAAATGTCAAAAGCTACAATGAGAATATAATTACCACAGTATTAGAGCAAATTATTACAGAGGTTTTCATTGGCCAAGGTGTAAGAGAAACTGTTCGACAAATTCTAAAATACTTATTTAAGATTTAATATTAAAGCTAATTTTTTCGATGTTTCAACACATATTCCTGCTGATAAAATCGTATTTTTAGAATATTACCTAGAAGCTTAATTATGGCATTTTTACAAAATGTTATATCACCAATTGAAATACTTTTTAAATCCTTAGATCTTCGCCACCAAAAAATCTTGCAACAGAGATTAATCTGCCCATATAAATTCAAAAGTTTCTCTGCTTAAACGAACTATTAGCTTTTGCCGTTGAACGACGAAGTTTTCCATATAAAATTTTACCAACATCAAGTAGAAGTTTGAAGCAATATTTTTTGACAATATTAGGAAAGTTTAAACTTGAGGCAATGAGTTTCTGAAAGATAAATGAAGAAACAAATAACCAATAAAATATTTAAGGTAAAGCTCAACTAAATTTTTATAAAACTGGGAACGCGAGCTTTTCCATTAAAAAAATTTAAATTACGCATCTAGTTAATTTAATTATATTCTCACTTTAAATTGCTAATATTTTTTTTAAAGCTCACAACCGTTAAAAATATAATACAGTTATTTTTGCTTTTATTATTCTACCAATATTTATAATGAGACATAACATAAATAAAAATAGAATCTGCTTAAAGCACAAGTGAAACAAAATAAATAAGAAACTCCATGTTTATATTATATTTGAAGAAAATGTAAACAAGCTTGCTAGCACATAAAATATTTCAATATATCTAAATACAATATACACCACTGATAACAAACCGCAGCACAATATGAAAATAGCATGAAAAACTCTTGTGTATATTTATGTACTAGATACAATTTTCTTTTGTACAGTAGTTTTCCTTCTTTTGTGTGCGGTGAACACAAAACGCCCGGCAGAAGAACCAATTTTATATAAGAAAACTAAGATGAAAGGAAACCAAACTATGCTCATATTTGTTTTCTTTCCGACGAGCTTTTTCTCTACTTTTTTTGTTTTTTTGTTTTTGTTCTAACAATAAGAATGTTAATAACAATAAATACATGAGAAAAGTGTTAAAAAATCATTTTCTTCGTTCGTTATCAAAAACGTTAAGGAAAAAGATTTTTATTTTTACTCAACATGAAATTTGTTTTTCGCTTTAATTGAATTAACGCTTCTGGCAATGAATTTTATTAAAGCTTTCAGTTTTACATACCAAAATGTGTGTGATAAGGAAACATATAATATGGTGAAAAATGTATTTGATTTTATATGTATGTATATTTGTGTGGCATGGTATCTTTTTAATTATATGCAAATAAAATATTATTAAGTGAGAATTTTAATTGTCAGTTAAGTGAAAAATAAAAAAATAAAATTGGCTACTTTTCTTCGAGATTAAATAAAATCTTTAAATCTTTAGTACTCATTCGAGATGAACTAGCTTTTAAGTACATACTTACATAATATAAAATACATTAATAAAAAATTTATAAAACGGGGGAAAAATTGTATTAAAATGGACGTGGAACGTGTTTTGGAAACCAAACACGAAATTCGAGTAAACATTTCAATTACACATTTTTGTTGTAAAAAAAAAATCATTTTATGGATTTGTTATAGAATTATTTTTGTTATATAATTGGCGGACCCATCTTGTTGCACAATAAGACACATCATTAACTAAGTAAATTCAACAAAATTCTGCTATCGACCATATGCCAACAACAATAATACCAACATACAATATTTTATTTCAGAGCACATCGTCAGTTTAGTAAATTAGTCATTCGTCCATATAGATGGACAAAATAATAGACTTAGATAAATTATCATTTTATAAAAAGCTCGTAAAATCTGTACATGAACATACTATATGTACATTGTTTTGAAAATCTAAAACAATATGTATACTTCACAATTAGAAAATTGGAAAATCACCTGCTCTAAATCAGAATATAAATTAGTTACATGTATAAATTGTCTTTGTATAGGGTATGCCATTTAAAACACTGTTGAATATCTTTCGATAGTTAGGAATGAGATATTTCCCTCTCTCTGTCTGGTGTTAAATGTCGTAGAAACATTCAATAAATTTTCGTAATAGAAATGTGATTGTGTTTTTTGTATTTGGGTTACTTAAAACAAAAACTTAATTGATGGGATATTCTCTGTGCAGCTAAAAGCTGTCGAGTTTTTTATAGAACAATATCTTCTTTGGCTTCGCATGTTAATTCATATAAATTCGCAAAGTTCATAAATAACACATTTTTCAATCGATAATATTAATTCATTTTGAGAGCTTTTTTTAGTAAGACTAATTTAACTCCAAAGCTCTTTGTAGCCCATTTACGCACTATTTAAGTATATTATAATTATTTTATAATGAACTCTTTTGGTCCATAAGTATAACCACACAGCATTATATTTAGACGTTCTCCCATTTTGTACCGCATGCCTTTTTAATGGTTAATAATTAACCCTAATATATGAAATATAGAAGGGTTCTTGGCCGCTGCACGCTTTCCGAAAGTAAGGAAAATCGCTTTTGTTTTTGTGAAGAATTTTAGTATTTTTCCGTGATATTATACCTGCCTTTAAATATTATTATACCTGCCTGATATTATATACCTGATACCTGCCGTGATATTATACCTGCCTAAATTACAGGGGATTTACGTGTTTTCAAATTGCATGCCGATGTAAAGAATTAAAGTTTCAATCACAAAAACACTCTGTGAAAATTGGCATGCGCCAAGGAAAATGTCGCGAAAACTCTGTAAATATTCAGTATAGGTTTTCCGTGATTTCAAATTACCCCTAATAAAGATAAATATTAATTTTATATCGATATAATTCTCCAATGCCAATGGCATGCATGCTGACTAAGACCATCGTATTTTAAATAATAATAAATGTTGCACAAAATATTGGAAATATTCCCGTGGTTTTGATTTGCATGCCGTTTTGTATTTCATAAAAAAATAATCTTTTAAGATTATGGCTAAAATGGCATGCATGTAGTTCCAGTCCAACATCAGAAAATTGTAAAAAAAGTTACAAAAAAGAGAAATTTTTCAATTGAAATCTAAACGCAGCCTAATACGTCAACCCATGATTCAATAAATTACCCAGGTTAGCTCGATTTTTCAAACCACGTGTTCGTGACGTCATGCAATTCCGATAAATGTGTTAGTTATTCTTTTTTTATTTGTTGTTGTAATTTATACGTAAAAGAATTGGGCGACGTCAAAAAAAAAAAGACGGCCTAACCTGGGTTTTTATTGAATCATGACGTCAACCACCACGAGTACGTTAGAGGAGTTACTATACGAATTGTGGTGACCTTATATTGTTTCATTATTTGTTTTCCTAAATTTTTATTTTGATGTTGTTGTAAAAAAACTTATTATATAAAATCAAAATAACAAACAAATCGTCGTGTCACATCGCCAAACAATTATAAAACAAAAAGTATGTAAATAAATGATTTTTACTGTATTAATTTTCTCTTCGGTCAAATCCGTACTTTTTTTTTAATGTTGTATCTCATTTCGCTTATAGGCGTTTGAATATATAAGAAGATAATTATTTTAAGTTACCGTTTTAGTTAATTTTTTGAACGTTTCATGGTTAGTTTATAGTCGCTGTTATCCACAAATACTTTCTTACAAAACAAGCACGATTTTATTTATAACCTTTATTTAATGGTTTATATACAATGTTTGTTATTTTTAGCTTTATTGAATACAATTAAATTAACAATAGATTAGACTGCTATATGAAACCCAATCCTCTTTTATGAGATCGAGACGTTATTGCTTGTGCAAGTCTAGCGATTATTGTTTTTACTTTTCACCATTTTTCTTTTTATATTAGCCTTACTGTTTTTCCGGCTAACGCAACTTTCCCTGCTTGGTTTGATTGAATTCACCAAACCACCCAAACGAATGTTTTTTGCTTTACGGACCCGCAGGGTAGATGTCACCTTACGCGACTGAGAAGACTTGACATTTCGTCGTACACATACTGTTATGACGTTTTGCTGATTTGTTTATCAAAACGTCATCTCAATATTCCCGACTTGATTCCCTCTGCCACGTGTAAGCGGACAGTTCCAAACCGGGAGAAAAATGGGGAATAAAGGTAAGAAAAAATGCTCATTGTTTATTTGGAATATATTCTGGTATGTATATTTCCGTTGCCATTCATCTCTATAGACCGCCACATCACCCCCTTGCCAGTGAATCACCGATGAACGAGACGTTCGCAAAGTGTATACAGGTTCTTTGGTGTCTTCCCACTCGTGTTATTGCTGATTCCGGTAACGTTGGCGGTGTCTCTTTTGTTTTCAGACAGGACTTCTTGCTACCGGCTGGGTTGGATATATTGTTGCTTGCTGCTGGTTGAGCCTCTGGGTTGAAGCGAATTTTCTTGGTTTGTGCTTGCTTTGGTTCATTCACGGGCGGTGTTGTATTCCTTGGCTCTGGTTTGCTGCTGGCTTGCGATGTTTTGGTCGAGTCATCCTCAGAGAAATACGGTTTTAGCTGGTCGATCGAAATGTTGCTGTTTTTGCCTCTATGTTTATTTACTATGAATGATTTTTCATTGCAATGCTCGTTTGCATAAGACGGTCCTAATGAAGACTTGTCTGTACGTATTTAGCGCTTGTGAAACGAATACTGTTGGACTGCCGTGCCTAGATGGTGGTGTTGGCCGAATTCGATCAAAGTGTTCTCGTAATTCCCTTACGAAGTCCGACTGATGGGTGTTGTTTTTTTTCTCAACAATCAGCTGGCTGGGTATTCGGATTTTTTCACCATATTATACTAACTTGGGTGCTGAAGCTTGCAACTCCTCTCGATAAGCAGATCGTAATCCCGTCTGTAATGCTCATGTCCAGTTACTACTCCCCTGGCATATAATAGCGGTCTTGAGTGTTCTATGTCACCTCTCTATTAAACCGTTGCACTTCGGATTGTATGCGGTCGTTCTCTTACATTCGAAGCCCAACATCTTGGAGAACTCGGCAAACAATTCTGACTCAAATTGTGGGCCTTGATTCGTTACTATATTTGTTGGGACTCCGAAACGTAAGATTCAGTTGTTGAGTACCGCTATCGCAACAGTCTCGGCTCGTATATCCGGTACTGGTACTGTCTCGGTCCATCATGTGAACCGGTCAATTAGTGTCACGTAGTACCGCTGGCCCTCCGACACGGGCAGTGGACCGATTATGTATAGATGTATTTCCGTAAATCGTGTGCTTACTGGTGCAAATTATACTGGCGGGCTTTTTGTATGTCTCGATACTTTCGCCCTCTGGCATGCGGTACAGCATTGGACACTGTCCACATGAATTGGTCCGCCATCGTTTTTACGGATGCTGATAGATAGATCTTGATTAGATAACAAAAACGTGGTATGGCTAAGATCTTTAGGTGGTCGGATTCCAAAGTTATAGACGCGTAAAGATTTTCTTTGCCATACATTCATGTAAAAAAACAAAAATAACATGTTCAAAATTTTTATTTGCCTTTGAAAGAATGTTTGAATGTATACAGGGTGTTCGGCGTTTGAGAGCTATGATGCTTTAAAGTAAAAAAAAAATATTTTTTTTTTATAAAATTGAGTTTTTCTCAAAAAGACCGTTATAAATTTTTTTGTTTTTTCCTTACTTAATTTTAATTCGCCATCATCTCCCCTATAATACTCGAATACATTATTTGTACCACCGTTAATTCTCAATCTATTTAAGAGATTATTTTTTTGAACAGTAAAACAGTAGATGGGGCTACATGCATGCCATTTTCTAAATTAACTTGTTATAATATTTTGTAACGAAACACAAAACGGCATGCAAAACAAAATTACATAAATTTGCACAGTGTTTTTTGCAACTTTCGTCATGCATGCCTCTATTTTGCAACATCCTGATGAGCATGCCAAACTTCCTAACATCAATAAATTATACAAATGGCATGCTGTAGCAGGACGTTTCCAGAATTTAAGTAAGGGAGCGTTTCCAGAATTTATAATTTTTTGTTTATTTATGTTTAAAAATTAAAATTCTCCTTTTCCAGAATTTATGGCAATTTTAAAACCCCATTATCCATATTATAGAGCGATTCTAAATTCCCCTTTTCCAGAATTTATAGCAATTTTAAATCTCTATTATCCAAAATTTATAAATTTTGTTTATTTTCGTTTTAAAATCTTAAACTTAATATAGGTTTGTTTCTTTTTGTTCGGTAGCAAAGCGTAAAGAAGTGGTAATGGAACACCGTTTAATACACCGAGAATTATATATAGCTGTGCAAATAACTAGGGACAGCTTTTAAACGTTCCATCCATGTAGACATCTTTGCTTTGAGAAAGTATTCGTAGATTATAAATTCTGGAAAATGGGAATTTAAAAATTATAAATTCTGGAAACGCTCCCTTATATCAGGCGAGGAAATGTTCCCGCGAGGAAATGTTCCCCACGAGGAAATGTGTGCGAGGAAACGTGCGCAAGAAAATGTGCGCTAGGAAATGTGCGCGAGGAACTGTCCTGTTACCGGTTGAAATCGTTTGAAATTATAAAATATGATTTTTTTTCCGAGTGAGGTGTCAATATTTTGTTCTGACATTTTAATTATATTTTGTATAGGAAGAATATCATAATGATGATTTGTTTTAATTTCTTTTTTAGACTCAGCTTTTTATAGACAAATTTAATTTTGATTGAAAACTAAACAAATGTGATTTAGTTTTTTATGAATTTTTTATTTATTTCCTAATGAAAATAAATAAAAAAAAAAAAAAAAATTCATAAAAAACTAAATCACATTTGTTTAGTTTTCAATCAAAATTAAATTTGTCTATAAAAAGCTGAGTCTAAAAAAGAAATTAAAACAAACTAATCACAGACAAATTAACTTCGGAACAAATATTGTTCAGACATAATCATAATGATGATCCACCGGTTCGAGCACTAATCATTTTTTATTAAAGATCCACTTGTGTATACACCAGGAAAAATATCTGATGAAGAACAGATATGTTCTTTGTCGTCATATAATAAATTGTTTATACTGAGAATTTGTTTAACTCGTGAAGGTATAGTATTGTTTATTGAAAATTGTGAAGGTAATGGTAATGTAATGAATATTCCAGAATTTAGGGGAATTTGTAATTTTTTTTTTTTGTTTTGAATAATCAATTGTACAACGATTATTATCTAAGAAATCTTTTCCTAGTATACCAGCTGTTTTAATCGGGAAATCGTCTCTCATGATGTGAAATTCATGTTTTAATGACGTTTCTTTAAAGTTAATATTTCCTGTACATTGAGCATGGGTTTGCATTGTCTTAGTGGTGATACCCATAATCGTACACTTAGAATTCGGATTGCATTGAGCAGTTTTGTTTAAAAATTTTTATTTTTATGATGCTGACATTGGCGCCTGTATCAAGTAGAAAACTTAAATTTTGAAATTTCGCTATGTCCATTGTTAGGAAATCGTACTTATTTTGATTTCGATTATAGTTTAAATTAATTGTATATGTACTGCATTTGGCTTGACTAACAGCTGTGTTCACTTGATCCTGCTTGTTTTACATGTTTTTGATTTACAAAATTCATGATTGATATAGAAATCTTGGTTTATTCAGCATATTTTCTTTTTCGGCAATCTCGAATATGATGACCAATATTTTTACAGTAACCACATGTTATTGATCATTGCACTTTGAATTGTGTTTGTATTTAATCGATTATAAGAAGAGTCAGGATTTTTAATTTGTGTTCCATAAACCGTAGAATTATGCGTTGATTGAAAGGTTTTCGTATTCGAACTGATTTCATATTTCGGACGAAATTTCTAGAAGAATTTACAGAATGATTTGTAGACGAAACTACATTAAAATTCAACAGAGATTTTACTAATGGTATCTTTTAAAGTGCTAAATCGACAAGCTTTAATTAGAAGTTTTAATGGATCTTTCAATCCATCTATAAATGTTTTAAGAGCAGTTGCTCTATTTAAATTTTCAATCATTTGGGCTGCATTTTCGCCTTCTCTTAGAATGCACGCTTCATTTAGATCACTTAATAAAGTTTCGATACGACTATCGAAACTCTTTATGTCCTCGTTTAAGTTTTCTTTTGCTTTTAATAATTCACATTGTAAATATTCAACAGGTTGGTTGCCCGAAAATTAACTTTTAATTTCTTTTTTTTAAATATTCTATTTTTTAAAAGTTTTATGTTTGAAAATATCGAACGCATTATTTTCTAATTTAATTATGAATAATTCAATCAAGTCTTTTTCTGTAAAAGCTTCACTGGCTTATTTAAATGCTAGATCACAACACGACAAAAATTTGCAAACCTTCATCGAGCAACATTATTTTGCTATAACAAAATGTACTACGAAATGTGAAAGTTACGATTATTCCGGCTATTCCATTTCAATCCCCTTTTATCATTTGTTCATTCCTTTGATTTTTGTTTGTTTGTCTCGTGACCCTCATTACCAGCCTTTACTGATTAAAAATTAGTATATTGCATCCATCTCGATAACTCGTTTTGTAATATTCATTGATATATACTAAATGGATTTCGAACGAATGCATTTCGAACTCAATTTTGATTTTTTTTTTTTCGAAGTCTAATAATTTAAACCAAGCTGTTAGCGTAGTTTCCTTTTCTGCAGCCCTTTGCAGAGCTGCTAATTCCTCACCAGGTCGGAAAGTCAAAGGCTGATAGTTCTTTAAATAAACTGCCAGTCGAATGATATGATGCGACTTGTCGTGTATCAAGTAGCTATTAAGTTTAATCTCATCAAGTTGAAATAATTGAGATGCCGTCACATTTTCAGTGGCTTTGACGCTTGCAGCATCATGCCCTTTATAAACGTATTTATAAAGATATTTTACACTCTGTACAGAGCCGCGTATTTCAACGTTGATGCCAAGGATTGTAAGGGATAACCTTTGAGTTATCAATTCGTTGGTTATCTTTACCAATGATAAAGAAATCCCCAGCAAGTGTTTGGTACTTGGGATAGCCGTTTTTATTTTGTCGAGCTACCTCTTCAAAATCTTTGAGAAATTCTTTGGCACATTCCCATCGTTCAAACATCTATCGTTTGAACATCCATGTGTCATGTGCCTTGTAACATATTGAAAAAGAACTGGGTCGTTTTTCAGCCCAAACCAATTTGCCAATAGCCTAGGTTGTTCGAGGTTTGTCTTCATTATGAAGCGTTACTAAGATATGTAATTGTGGAAGTCCACGTTTTTGAAACTCTATTACATACTTAGGTCTCTATTATACGGTGGATCACCATCCGCATTTGCTTCAAATAAACAGCTATCTCATTAGCTGTTAGGATATTACACTGCTTCTGAGCATTGAAATCAATTTGAAATTCAAAGAATGACATGAACCCACATTCGAAAGTCATTGGACCCAAATCGTGAAGATCTACATTAACACTACCATCTTTCGATGTTAGGGCAATTTTTTAATTAGCATTACGGATTGTTACTACTCTTTGCTGTTTTTCTGCGTTGAAGGTAGCATTTCTCCGAGTTCTTTGCTCAGGAGTTTCATTTGCAGTACTTTGAGCATTTCGTTGTACTTTTTGGGCACAAACTAAAGGTAATTGCTCATCAAGAAGATCGGATCTTCTCTGAGAATGTCGTTGTGCGTCTTGAGCATGGACTTGAGCTAATTGCTCATCAGCAAGATTGAAGTCAGTACGGACTTGAGCTAATTGCTCATCAGAATAATTTGCTCTCTGTTATAAATTTTGCGAAATATTTAACAAGTGCTTTTAAAAAAATTAAAAAATGTGTGTATTAAGTGTGTTTCGCCAAGTGCCCACGGCAGATGTAATTATTGTGAAATTCTGTAAAGTAATTCTTTTACGTGATCGTTGGTGACATCAATCACTTTTATGTTAATCGTCGGAATTTTAAACTCTAACTCTTATGTTATTAAGGTTGAAGGCAATCAGGCAGATATCATCAGCAAAGTCAATATTTTTGAACTTTTGGAATGAGCTCATCACATTATATAAAAGAACGAAAACAAGACGATGAATATAGAGACCTACTCCTCTGATGATACTGAAAGTATGTTACTGAACATCCGGAGACCGTCACGCAATATGGATATGCTTCGGCCGTATAATGGGAGGGTTATTTGTCTCCTGGATATTTAGTTCAGACAAACTACCTGCGTGACCATTATCATACCATGACTAGTAGTAAATGATTTAATATGGATATAGCAAATTAAGACTTTCACATCACCCCGTTAACACCACAAATTGAGTTTGTTCTACCACATAATTATATACAAATTCTCAGACATAAATGAAAACATTTGTAAATTCGGTTAAAAAGAAGAAAATTATTTGTATTCAATCAAATATAAGTATATAAATCTCGAGAACTAAGTATATAAGTATATAAATGTATAAAATATAAAAAAAAATGTTTAATTAACTTCCTACTAACATAAGAAATTTGAGTGATTATTTAAACAACAACCGAAAATATATGTCTATAGAGAAAATATATATATATATATATATATATATATATATATATATATATATATATATATATATATATATATATATATATATATATATATATATATATATATATATATAATGACTTGTCGCTTACCTCACTTTCCCCGATGAGCGCTCACAGGTTGGTGCTAAGCTTCCGGAACGGTATATAATAACCTAAACACTACAAAAGAAATATATATTTTCACTCTTTGTTCAAATGGAAAATCACTCAAAATCAAAAAAACTTGAAATTACTTTACTCTACATTTAATTATAATTTAATTAAACAATACTAATTTCTTGCTTTGCATTTTTTCTAAAATTACATGAACCACTTAGTATAAATTCAATTATTTTTTTTTTGTACTTAATATGTAAGTGAGAACAAAAATATTAATACAACAATAATTATTGTTGACAAATTGTTCAAAATCTTCTATGGAGATGCACAAACACAGTATTATATCATGTAACTGATGTATTTATAAAAAAAAACACCATTTGTTGTTGTACAGACGTCTAACCGCCAATGCTATATGTATATATTCGTATTGTTGACGTCAATATAATAAAGGCCCCGCTAGTAAGCCACGGTTGAAACGTTTTTTCAACAATTCCTTTGTTTCTTTACGATTTTATTTTTATCCCTTATTATCAGAAGGTTAAATTTCACCCAGTGGAATATAATTAAGTTTTAGCTAATTCGCGCACAAAAAAAAAATAAAACAAAATTCGAATATATTACATTTGGAAAACTATCAAATCAATGTATCCAAGCTTACCATAAATGTTGAAATTATTTAATTATGAAATTAATACTGCACTTGTATGTAAATTTGGACTGAGTAAGCAAATACAATTTTGCTCTGTCGCTTGTGATATAACTTTAATTAATTTCACAAAATCACAATATTACCTGCTCACTACCGTGGCCTCTTCAAAAGTGATCAATTTCCCATTATGTACATCAAATTATTTTTTATTTCGTTTTTTTTTTTATTTTAGCGCGGTAAAAAAAAATCGCTGGTGTTAACAGCTTAAAAAAAAAAGGTATTCCATTCTGTTTACACGTTTATATATACATGAAATAACCTTACCAAGACAAAAAAAATTTAATAAAACTCTAAATAACGTTCTATGTATGACCATCAAAAAAAAACATCACAACAACAAAAAAAGAAAATTCAAATTAGCATATGATATTTGTACTAAAATTTGTTTACAAAAGTTCAATGAACTTTTCACCTAATGGGTGTACTGGATAGAAAATAAAAAAAAATATTAGTTTTAAATTACTTAATACAGATGGCACAAATCCTTATAAAAAGTTAACGCATGCAACATACAACTCGGTTTGTTTCCTGTCTATTCTCTATAATTACTACATTTAAAGACATTTTTTTTTTCAACGGTTTGTCTAATTTCACTTTTCTTAGTTTCATAAGAACATTTTGTAACAAGTAGCGTTATCCTTGCCCCTAGAATTATACGCCTCATGTAACATTAGCAAGGATATATTATTTTCCGGTATAACAGATACACGACAGAAGTCGATAAGTAGTAGCAATAATGGAGACCTCTATTCTCAACACTCCTCAATAATGATTGAGAGTGTTTAGAGAAATTGGGTTGAGAAAAGTGACTCCTCGTCAGTTATTATGTAAAGGGCTACTATTTTTGAAATCGTTAACATGACTCCTTCATAGGATGCTATTAGTTCTCTTCATGTCGCGAATACAATAAGGGCGATTTTAAACTCGGCAGGCAGATTACCACAATCCGGTGATTTGATATTTTTTAGCACTTTGGATACTGACCCATATTAAACCTGACTATTATCAGAGCCCTCTGTATATATAAGAGCCCTAATGATGCCGCCATTTTTTAAACGTGCTTTCTATAAGAGGTGTAGATTTTGTGATGTTCCATGTAAGCCGGTGTAAAAAAGACTTTTTTAAATTTACAATTTTTGAATGAAAATTGATTATTTTCGGATATTTTATTTCACCCATTTGTAGGTGAATAATCATATTTAGACATATATAAAAACCAAACTCGGAATCTATCAATTAATCCGTAAAATACAATTTAAATTTCCCTAATTTTATTCACAACTACATGCAAAACTACAAAAGCTTTTTAAACGAGAAAAATAATCATATAATATTTAATATATTGGATATCTATTAGAACGACAAGGATGTCTATTGTTCCTATTTGTTCTATTTTTACACGTGTTTTTATTTTTATTTTATCGTGTTGTCGCCTTTTTGTTTTCTATATGTAGATCAGACAAAGATATCTATAGATTTTTTGTTTTATATTTTCGTGTTTGCCCGTTTTTACTTTAAAGTGTTCTTTGTCATTTTTATGATTTTATATTGAAAAGACAAAGACAATCTAAATATTGTTTTTATTTTTTTATTTACGAACTTTTACTTTTACGCTTTCTTTGTTTTTTTGTTAATTTTATATTGAAAAGACAAGGATGATGCTATTTGTTCAAATTTTTTTTATAGAAGGATTTAATGGTTTGTGTGTAGTTGTTGAAAATGGAAAGGTTTTCTTTTTTCAATTTATTTGAAAATGTAGACATATTTTCTTCTACGATTTTGAAACCATATCTACGAAACATATTAAACATGCATATTAACAAAAATGTTATTACATTTAATTGAATTTTCATTAATAAACTTATAAATCAAAACTAACAATTTTACATTGGTTCTTATGGGAAACAGAAAAATGTTCACCTCTAATAGAAAGCTTCTATTTCTACCTTACGGCTAGGATATATGTAAAATGGCTATGCTATTATAGTCAAGTTCGCACTAAAAGAAATTATTAAATCAAATTACCTCCATATTGTACACTTTGATCGGTTCATTCACGACTTAACAGATCATTTGCTTTAATAATATAAAAATATGAGCCTAAAGTTTAATTCATACATAATTTTAAAAATTTTTAAATTAATTATCTGTCTAAACTGTTTAATTTCTAAAACTTGAACGATATGCTTTCCGTCAAGTTCGAATAAAAGCTTAAATACTGTTTTTCAATTATGATTGAGTCAGCTGCAAAAATTAATCCTTTCATAGAATACGTGGAAGAATGTAAATGATTGTAATGTGTTAAAGAACATAACCTAAAAAAAAAGAAACAAACAAATCATTGTTATGTATTATTATTATTATTGGTAAAGGTATTTGAATTTAAACTTATCTTAAAATTATTGTTAAAATAATCGCCAAATTTAGCAGCACACAAATGTATGTTTTTTTAATTTTTTATTTAATTTATTTGTTATTATTTCATTTAATTTTTGTTGGTAATAATAACAAATATGGCACGTCACTGTTGTAATGTCAATTAAAAACACAATTGCATACATTTGGGCGAATTATCTAATATAAAATGAGTACTAGCTACTAGATTATATTCAGCAAAATGATCTATTTCAATACGCGGGGTTTAACAATTGCTATTATGTGTAATGTTTAAAAACCGCGAATCGCGAACGATACCACGAAAAATAAAGGGGAAATCTGATCAAGTTCGGCGATTTGGTGAATTTTATAGATTAAATCAGTCTCTTTTATCTGCGACAGCGAAGCGAGTAACATCAGACCATTTTGCGAATATAAACAATTTTTGGAGAATATTTAAAGCGAGTAAGGATTTTTCTTTATATTAAAAAATTATTTTAAATAATTATATACAAAATTTATAAATTGAACATTATTATAAAGAATAAGTTTTGTAAATTAAAAAATATTGAACTATATTGTGAATTAAAAGACTATAAATAGATTTTTTATTGTTTTATTTTTAAAAATTATAATTAAGAAAATTTGTGCGAAATCACATGGTCCTTCGAGCCGGATGAAATTAGCATCCGCCATTTAAAAACAATTTTTTTTGCGAACTTAAATAATTCAGTGATTAAGTGATTTGATAAATATAATATAATTTTATTTAAAAAAATACAAGAGACACGGTATTAATAAATAGTGCTTATATAAATATTAACATTGCTTAGTGTTTTTGCCAGTGATTCAGAAACAATTTTTAAATTTATAGCCGTGTTGTGTTGATGCGCCGAGCTTCAAAAGCCTAAAGTGAAATAAAAAAGTTATTAACTTGTATTTGCGCGCCTTTTTTTTTTAAATTTTTGATTAAGTAACTCGGGTTTTATTCACGCATCTTCAAAATGGCAGGGGCGATCTTTTTAAAGAACCGACAGAACGAATTAAAGCTCAAATTAACCTTCTTGCTGAAGAATGGGAGTATTATCGAGCGGTCGAGAATAATTACAAGGACACCAAAGAAATTATTCAACTGCAAGAGATTTTCGAAGAAAAATATTTTGCGATCAAGGGTAAACTTATGCAGGCAGAAATAGCATCAGATAAAAACGAGCAGCACAGCAATCTTGATACCAGCTTACAAGAATTATTGGCTAACCAACGATCGTTCATAAATGAGGTATCTAGTTTAAATAATAAAAGCGATAGTGAAGTCCGTTTACCGCGTGTGAATGTACCCTTTTTCTCCGGAATATATTCTGAGTTTGCTTCGTTCCGCGATTTAAAGGGACACAGGCATCCGCCAAGTCTCTCCACCGTTTGCGCGATGTATCAGATGAGGTGTTACGAGGACTAAAGGTTATGGGTGAAAAGGCGGAATCTCGCGACCCGTGGTTAATCCATATATTGGTGAGCAAATTGGATTTAACTACCAAACACGATTGTGCTCAACATAGCTTTGGGATTGAATTCCCAACAATAAAGAATTTTTTTGAATTTCTTAATAAACAAAGCGACACCCTAGAAAGTTGTGAGCCTCCAAAACGCAATGCAAGTCGGCAGGTGCCAAGTTCAACCATAAAAGTGATGCATGCGGATACGCAGTCAGTAAGTTGCTTAAAATGTGGAAAAGATGTGGTATCTGCAAAGCTAAACACCATACAACACTTCACAAGGATATTCAAAAGGTACCAGCAAGCACGAATTTAAGCACGGTAATAATCCCCATCGCAACAGAATCCCGAGAAGCAAATACCGATTATGTCAACGTTGCGCATACCACCACAACTAAGCGATTCACCGCTCTATTGCCAACAGCTATTGTTCGGATTCGAGATTCATCAAATCAATATCAAAAATGTCGAGTTTTATTGGATTCGGGAGCACATGCGTCTTTTATCACTGAATCGTGTACTCAGCGAATTGGAGTGCCGCGCAAAAATGCAAAAGTATTGATCAAAGGACTCACACCTGGAACTGAATCGATGAGAGGAATGATGTCAGTTAAAGTTGTATCACTATATAAGGAAACCGAGGCAATGGATATCGATGTTCTAATTCTATCAAAATTAACTAACTTCCTACCATCCGTTGAAATTAACACGTTGAATTTGACCAAGATTAAAGAATTACCATTGACTGATCCACATTTCAATAGGCCCGTTGTTGTCGACATGATCATCGGAGCAGACCGTTTTTTCAGCGTGCTACGAGAAGGAAGAGTAGAAAATTTAGGAGACCGTCTAATAGCGCAAAATTCAATATTTGGCTGGCTTTTATCTTGGTCTCTTTAGTCTTGGCGTTCATGTTGGTATAAACGTAGATGAGACGCTCAGGGAATTCTGGGAGATAGAAGAAATTCCGATGTGCAATCTATTTTCCAAAGAAGAAACAGAATGTGAGCAACACTTCAAAATAAATTTTACACGTCATGTTAATGGAAAATATATAGTGAAACTACCATTCAAGCAAGAACATCAACCATTAGGCAATTCACTAAATATACCCAAAAAGCGATTTTTGAATTTAGAGAAAAGACTAGACCGTGAACCTCAATTGATGTTAGATTACAGCAACATCATCCGTGAATATATCGCATTGGGACATTTAAGCGAAATTCCAACCGAACTTGCAACCGATACAGAAGAGAAACACTATTATTTCCCACATCATGCAGTAACGAAAGATGAGAGTACCACAACAAAACTCCGTGTCGTGTTCGATGACTCAAGTAAAACTACCAACGGAAATTCCATCAATGATTTACTTATGGTCGGTCCGACCATTCAGCAAACACTATGGACAACATTATTAAAATTTCGGTACAACAAGATTGCATTTACGGCTGACATAGAAAAAATGTATAGGTAAGTTATGGTGGCCGAAGAAGATCAAGAATTTCAGCGAATTCTGTGGCGAGAAAAGGCAAATCAACCTATAGCTCATTCTAAACTTACCACTGTTACCTTCGGAATGGCCAGTTCGGCTTTTTTAGCCATCCGATCTCTACAACAGGTTGCATTTGATTTTCAGCAGAAATTTCCCTTGATCACTGAAGAAATTTTAAACAAATTTTATAAAGACGATTATTTGTCAGGCGCAGACACCCTAGAGGAAGCCAAGTACTAAAGGAAATTTTAACTGATACCCTACGACAACGAGGATTTAATTTGCGAAAATGGAAATCAAACGCGAAGGATCTACAAGATCAACCGATTAAAACAGAAGATTCACTGGTTTCTATTGAAGAAGCACGTTCCACAATCAAAATATTAGGTCTTCAATGGAATTCTGAAGAGGATCAATTGTCTTTTAAGGTAAAACTAACTTCAACCTGAGGAAACCAATCCGACAAAGCGAACTTTAATATCGAGCGCTTCCAAAGTTTTCGATCCACTCGGATTGCTATCACCATCTATTATAATGGCAAAAATTCTATACCAAAAATTATGGCTGAGAAAATTGGAATGGGACGATGAGCTACCGGCTGATATCATGATAGTGTGGAATCAATTAAAAAATGAACTACCGCAATTCGAACGCCTAAAAATAACGCGACATATAAAGAGGAATGGGATGCAAATCTATGGATTTTGCGACGCGAGCGAACGAGCCTATGCAGCAGTCATATATAGCCGGTTCCAAGATGAGAATGGAGCGATGCGAACAGAGCTCATCATATCAAAAACCAAGGTTGCTCCCATCAAGCAAATATCCCTGCCAAGATTGGAATTGTGTGGTGCACATCTTCTAGCCAAATTGATAGCAGAAGTGAGAAAAAATCTATCCAAAGATGTACCCGTATACAGTTGGACCGACTCAACTATTGTGCTGGCATGGTTATCCGACCACCCTACCAAATGGAAGACTTTTGTGGCCAATCGGGTGTCTCAAATACAGGAATTGGTACCTAGAAGCCACTGGAACCACGTCAAGTCCGAGAGTAATCCAGCCGATTACGCGTCAAGAGGAGTGCTGCCTTCAAAATTGTTGTCACTCTCTCAATGGTGGCATGGACCATCGTGGCTAATTGAAGCAGAAAAACCGTGGCCAATTACGAAATCCGAGGTTTACTATGATGACACCATTTGCGAGATAAAAAAGAAACAGAGTTCTCTACAATTGTTTTACACACTACATAGTCAAAGCGAGGAAGACAAAATTTTTGAACGCATATTAAGCAGAACATTTTCGTTTAGTAAAGCAATTCGAATTTTAAGCTTTATTTATCGTTTCTTTGAAAATGCGAGAAAAATTAAAGAAGCCCGTCAAAGCACAGCTATAACCATAAAAGAGATGAATCGAGCAACTGAAAAACTAATTAAATGGGTGCAACATAAAGAGTACTCAAGCGAAATAAAAATGCTAAATAGAAACCAAACAATATCTAAGAACAACAAATTGTCCTCTCTAACGCCTTTCTTGGATTCAAATGGTTTATTGCGTGTTCTGCCCAAATCCCATATCCTGAGTAGAATGATAATCTCCTTCTTCCATAAAAAATATCTGCATTCTGGCCTATCCCATACATCCCACCTTATCCGTCAAAATTATTGGATCGTGAACGGCAGAGCAACTATAAGGGATGAAATCCGAAAGTGCATCCAATGTTTCAAAAATAGAACAAGAACCACCAAGCAGCTTATGGGAAACTTACCTTCGGTTCGGATAACACCAGCGAGACCTTTTTCAAACTGTGGTATAGATTATGCTGGACCTATAGTTTTAGCCAGCAAGAGACGCCGTGGCGCAAAAATTGTAAAGGGACATATCGCAATTTTTGTATGCATGGTTACCAAAGCAATACATCTCGAAGCTGTCATTGATCTAACTACCGACGCCTTCCTAGCAGCGTTGAAGCGATTCTCAGCGAGAAGGAATGTTCCAAGCGATATCTATTCAGATAACGGAACTAATTTTATTGGTGCCAACAGGAGGCTGAAAGAGGTATATCAATTTAATAATTCCAAAATAAATGATTTGTGCACAAAATCAAATAAATTGGCATCATATATCTCCTTCTTGTGGGAATCAGCGGTGAAATCCGTCAAAACTCATCTCAACCGAATTACTGGCAACTGTCATCTTACATTTGAAGAAATGGCTACGTTACTATGCCAAATTGAAGGTATACTGAACTCCGGGCCACTTTGTCCAATATCCGAGGATGATGAGTCTTTCGAAGCGTTAACGCCATCTCATTTTTTGATGGGATCGTCTATCGTACAGATGCGATTTAGGTGATATAGCATCGTCTCGTTTAAATAGATGGCAGCAAGTAGAACAGAGGGCCCAAAGTTTCTGGAAACGGTTTCATAAAGATTACTTGAACAATCTACAGCAAAGGAATAAATGGAAAAACAGAGAAGAAAACATCAAAATTGGCGAATTGGTCTTAATCAAAGAGGATAATTTACCTTCATGTAAATGGGCGATGGGTATAATAACTGAAGTTTATCCAGATGAAAAAGGATTAATTCGAGTCGCCACAATTAAAACTGCATCAAACGTTATAAAAAGGCCAATCACTAAAATCTGCAAACTTCCCATAGATTAATTCTTCGGTTGACGAAATTATCATATTCGTCAACGGGCTGGACTATAAAGCTTTAAGAGACAAAATCACTTTAAAGTCGAGAGCTTGACCATATTTTATTTCAAATATTTGTAATACTTGGACTAATTTTGAAAATTTTAACATACCATAAGCTTATAATTATAGCTTAATAAAACTTGATTCTTAAGGTGCTTGAATGTGAAATTTTAAGAATGTAAATTCGTTAAAATTAATTTTATAAGCTGAAAAGCTTTATTTGGTAGACGTATATTAACGTAAAGACTTAAAGCTTTACTATAGGTTTCAACTGAAATTTACTGCCTTCATAGTAAACTTTATAAAACTTTTTTCGATAATTCAGTGAAGAATTTTTAATTTTTCTTATCGCAATAAATGTAAAAGCTGTAATTTAAATTAATTGAGCTTTTCTTATGTGTTTTGCAAACATCAAACATACTAAACAACTTTTATTTTTTTTATTTCTAGGCAAATGAGTATTCCTCGTATCAAAACACAATGGGTCGCCGGTCAACCCTGGGCCCAGCATATACACACATGAGCAAATATTCCTACCCAACAGATGTTAGTATGAGCAGTCATTACGGTGGTTATAATTCATGGGGACTTTGGCGTGACACTCGAAACATATCACCGTCAGGTTTTTCCACAATTAAACAACAAAAGAGCCTCAAATCATTTTCCATTATTTTATTGACGGCCGCATTCATTGTTGTGCTAGCGGTTGTTTCGATCGCTGGACTGGCATTCTATTTCAGCACATTTAAGGCGGAAATTGATGAATGTAGGTTATTTGTTTTAAACATAGTTAGAATAGTTTTTCAATCAATTATTATTATTTCAGCCATACTTGTATTTGATGGAAGTTTCCGCGTGGCAAAAGGTGATGTGTACACCACCGGTTTACGATTCAATCAGACTGCAGCATTTCGCCAGAAAGCACAATTTTATGAGAAACTTATAAAAACAGCATTTGAGAGTCATGACCTGGTGGTGACGAAATGTGACATAATTCATTTTGGTGACGGACCCTTAATTCATGTTCACTTTCGGGTATTCCTTGATATGCGACAAATTCCAGTGTAAGTACACAATATCATATACCGCATTATTAAATAATCCAAATGTATTTTTTTTTTATATTAGAACACTCAGCAATGTGGAGCAACATATCGCAGCCGCACTGATCGATGAAATTTCATCCTCCAAAACGTATAAAACAATAAAAGTCGATTTGGATACGATCGAAATTAAAAGGCTGCTTGACGAAGACTTATTACGGTCAGCTTTATTTGTACACGATATTCCATCCGAAGAACACGATAATTTTATCACGCCTGAAACCAGAAACCTATCACAATTGAATGACAATGATAAAAATATTCGGAAGACTGGTGTAATTGAGAAAACGCCATCTAGATTCCAAGCAATTTCGAAAAATAAAAACAAAAATCCTGGCATTAATGAGTCCGAGGTGGACATGGAGAATTTACCAGTGATTCAAGGCTCATTTGAGGTAACCAAAACTGATGCGGATATTACGCAGCGCAAGATAAATTTAACGACTCATGCTGCGGTCACAACTTCAACTCTAAAACCGTTTATAGTAAGTCCGGCGATAATTAAAATTAAAGATAGTGGTGTTGCTAGTCCAACCAAGGCAAACAACGGTATGGTAGAAAAAGTGACCACACGAACATTTTATATTACGACAAATATGGCACTGAAACCCGAATCGACTACCGCAACTTCAAAACAGGAACCGAGTACAGGAAGCCCATCAACCACCACAGCAGTTCCAATTAGCGATTTAATCGTGTCAACGCCACGGCAGCAAGTTTATACTATGGAAAATTCTGAGCTTTTGGCTAACGTACAAAATCCCCCAAAATTAGATGTAAACCTATTCACATCGGCACCCATCTTAGATAATGAACCATGGCACCCGATATCTCCGACTATAATTCAACCAATGAAAAATAAAGTAAACTATACCGAAAACGAGAGTCCAACAGCGATACCATCACCAATGGAAATGTTAACAAATCCGTTTAAAGAAAAAGATGTTCAGTCACGTAATAATTTTAATAAATTTTCCGAACCGATTACTGCCATTCCAAATCAATCATCCATCTATTATAAAAGTTTTACAAATCCCGGTTTCTCATCGTCGTCCCACGCAATTGAGCGATTAGGTACCGCTGATCTTAAACCCTATCCAATTCCCGTGAATAAAATCACGATGGATGAGGTGCCCGATTTTAAATACGTAGACGATAAAAAGGAAATTTTACTCGACGAAGCTGAGGAGAAATATAAATTTGATTACATTGGTGGCGGTGTGCTCGTGAAAAAAAATCAATCTGAGCTATTAACAAGCACAGAGAAAATCTTGAGTACGACTCACAATATCTATTACACATCACCAAATATTACGGATCAAAAAGATACGTTAGAAATTATTGATGATGGAAACAAGGCTGAATTGGCCACACAATTTTCTACGGATTTAGGTGAATTACTTTTGGACTTACTCGAGATCCATGAGGACAAGAGTAGAACACCAAATTATACGAAACATCATGGTGACTACATGAAAAACCCGCTCAGCACTATTTTTACGAATATGGAAACAACCACGATCACAGAAGCACCCGAAACCACAGTTATAAATGTTGTGGTACGCGAAGAGTCTGTACAGCCGGAGTATAAGAATAAAGAAACCGAAATCGAGGCCGAAATAGAAGAATTAGCTGGTGACTATGTAGAAGAAAATCATACTTCATCGTATGTAGAAGTGGAAACGTTGAAAAACACTTCACCAAAAATATACAGCCCGATCGAGCCTACAATGAAGCCAACCACTATGGCTGGACTATATCAAGATTCATTATTTCCATTGCACAGTAAATGGGAATTTGTTAATGGAACTTTGATAACACCAAAAGATTCAATGAAAAAAGTTTTTAATTCGACGCTACAAGCGCTTGTAGTTGAAAATGAAGAACCGATGTCACTCGAGACTGGCGACAAAATCAAAATTCTACATCGTAAGAATTCTGATAATCTACAAAATATTTCCGCAATTTTCGATAATCTTGCATCAAAGCTTGGAATTCAACCGGAGATTTCTAGTAAATCACCACCATACGCCGTTTTATCACAAAATAAATTTAAGACAAATACTCGGACCCAATCAAAATTTTCAGTTCGTGATAAAACTCCAACCGAGCTAGTTATAGATGTTCCACAATCACCATCATCATCTGAAGACTCGTCTACATCTCAAGAAGCTATTCCGATTTTACTTAACACAGATGATGCAGTACCAATTGTGGAGGGGCAAGCAGAAATTGAAGAAATCGATCCACAAATATACGAAGATATTTTAAAATCAGAATCAACATCAACATCATCAACAACAGGCTCTGAATCACTTGTAACACTTTTACCAGTTAAATCAAATTCTGGTCTGCGAATATTTAAGCGACCCAGTGGACACAAAAGCGATTTACGTGGATTTGGAACAAATTTCCGGGAGGCAGTTGTTCGAACATCGGTTCACGTAAAATCTTAAACGCATATATTGGCTACGAATTTACGACTGTATAAATTAGGTAACATATATATAAGTGATTTGGTATGAGTCTATACACGACTCATACACTCCATATAACCCTCCTCCCTCCTATCTCATTTAAATAAAGTTATTGTTTTTAGCATTCTGGTTCTATGGACTCTCTATCGAATTTTTTTTTTTTTCTTTTTAAAGTTTTACACAAAATTAATTTAGCCGATTATGAATTATTTATAAACCAAAGTTTATAATGAATTTGGAAAGCACACAAAAATAAAATTTAATTTAATTAAAAAAAAAAAAAAAATTTAATAAAAGTTAGTCCTAGAATGAAATTGCTAAAAACAACTTTTTTGTACTTTTTAGATTTTTTTATAATTTTGTATTGCATATTTATAAATTAGTATTACATTATAAATTATTATAATTAATTAATTCGTTTTATTTTGTTTCTTCTTAATTTGAAAATAAAAATTGTTGATTTTGATTTTTCCAGTATAACAGAATTAGTCTAATGATTTTTAATGATTTACATTTATTTTTATAACAATTTTGATTAATTAGGCGAATAAATTAATTTTTATATTTAAGAGAAATAAATTAAATTATGATGATTATTATTAAAATAAAATAAAATTTTTGGTTTTACTTTTTTTGTACGATTTTATGCTCCCATACGATTAAGGAAAAACATTTTTGAGAGGTGTAATCGGTTACTGAGTCTTGCAAAATAATTGAAATTTCGCTAATTCTTAAAATATTAACAAATTGGCTATTTTTATAAATTCACGGGGCAATAAATTTTAAAATGTCAAAGCAAATACAATTTTCTAAAACAATCGCTCTAACTTCGCGTGATTGTGTAAGAAAGCAAATCGGGTTGGAAATAGTAAGATAATTTCTCCATATGCGATATCTTCTAATTTTTTGAGCATTTGAAAATCACTCGCATGGTTAACCTTGTGATAACCGAAAATTAAAAAATGTGGAGAATATTTTACTGTTTCGTGAACACCGTTTCGATGGGCTGATGCGATTTTGTGTATATGTTTGTCCCAAGTCGTGTGTTTACAATTGAAACTGAGCGGTTAATGCACTCTGACGAATTTGATTAAGGTGAGTAGATCGTTGTTTTTGAATCTTTTATTCCAAATTCTTTTAAAAGCTGCGGATACTCAACACTCTTGAATTGAGGTCCGTTGTCTGAGTGAATCATTTGTGGAACTCCAAAAACACAAAATACATCATTTTTCAAAAAGTGCACGCTTTGCAGAGAAGAACACTTCTAAAGTGGTTTCAGCAAAATAATAATGTCGTAAGGTGTTCTAACACTATGAGAATCACCGTTTTACCTGGTACTACGCTGCCACGGTTTTTCAATTGGATACAGATTTCCCATGAGTGGCCTGGTAATTTTGTTTGGAGCTTTCGTAGTTTTGGAAATGATGCAGTTTATTATATAAGATGGCCAGTAATAGTAACGTCTCAAATTTTCCAAGGTTTTTGCGATACCACCGTGAGCTGACATCGGTTTACAAAATATTGTGCTTTGTTGATTAAGTTCAGCCTTAAATTTAAAGGTACGAAAATATCCAAACTGATAAATCTGACCAAAGTGTAGCATAAGGTTTGAACATTTTAAGCGATTTCCACAATTTTCAAAATAGCGTCACACAGGCCCAACCCTTTCTATCTTAACATCAAAAATTATTTCGGATAGCTTGACTTGAGACTTTATGGAAATATAAGCCCACACCTGGTAACATTTTTGAGATTTTAGTAAATGGCCAAAGTGTAGCATCAGGTTTAAACATTTTAAGTGATTTTTACAATTTTCAAAATATCGTCGCACAGGCCCAACCCTTTTTATCTTAATAACAAAAAGTGTTTCGGATACCTCGACCTGTCCACTTTATGGAAATATAAGCCCACACCTGGTAACATCTCAGAGATTTTACAAAACATTTGTAGTGAAGCATCTGGTTTGAACATTTTAAGTGATTTTCACAATTTTCAAAATAGCGTCCCACAGGCCCAACCCTTTTTATCTTAACATCAAAAATTATTTCGGATAGCTCGACCTGTCCACTTTTGGGAAATATAAGCCCACACCTGGTAACATCTCTGAGATTTTACAAAACGGTTGTAGTGAAGCATCTGGTTTGAACATTTTAAGTGATTTTCAAAATGATTTTCACAATTTTCAAAATATCGTCGCACAGGCCAAACCCTTTTTATCTTAATAACAAAAACTGTTTCGCATACCTCGACCTGTCCACTTTATGGAAATATAAGCCCACACCTGGTAACATCTCTGAGATTTTACAAAACGGTTGTAGTGAAGCATCTGGTTTGAACATTTTAAGTGATTTTCACAAATTTTCAAAATATCGTCGCACAGGCCCAACCCTTTTTATCTAAACATCAAAAATTATTTCGGATAGCTCGACTTGTCCACTTTATGGAAATATAAGCCCACACATGGTAACATCTCTGAGATTTTAGTAAATGGCCAAAGTGTAGCATCAGGTTTGAACATTTTAAGTGATTTTCACAATTTTCAAAACAGCGTCAAACAGGCCAAACCCTTTTTATCTTAACAACAAAAATTGTTTCGGATAGCTTGACCTATCCACTTTATGGAAATATAAGCCCACATCTAGTAACATCTCTGAGATTTTAGTAAATGGCCAAAGTGTAGCATCAGGTTTGAACATTTTAAGTGATTTCCACAATTTTCAAAACAGCGTCACACAGGCCCAACCCTTTTTATCTAAACATCAAAAATTATTTCGGATAGCCCGACCTGTCCACTTTTGGGAAATATAAGCCCACACCTGGTAACATCTCTGAGATTTTACAAAACGGTTGTAGTGAAGCATCAGGTTTGAACATTTTAAGTGATTTTCAAAATGATTTTCACAATTTTCAAAATATCGTCGCACAGGCCCAACCCTTTTTATCTTAATAACAAAAACCCTTTTCATTTAAATAAAAGAAATTTTTTCGGATAGCTTGGCTTGTCCACTTTATGGAAATATAAGCCCACACATGGTAACATCTCTGAGATTTTAGTAAATGGCCAAAGTGTAGCATCAGGTTTGAACATTTTAAGTGATTTCCACAATTTTCAAAACAGCGTCACACAGGCCCAACCCTTTATATCTTAATAACAAAAAGTGTTTCGGATACTCGACCTGTCCACTTTTGGGAAATATAAGCCCACACCTGGTAACATCTCTGAGATTTCAGTAAATGGCCAAAGTGTAGCATCAGGTTTGAACATTTTAAGTGATTTTCACAATTTTCAAAACAGCGTCACACAGGCCCAACCCTTTTTATCTCAACATCAAAAATTATTTCGGATAGCTTCACCTATCCACTTTATGGAAATATAAGCCTACATCTGGTAACATCTCTGAGATTTTAGTAAATGGCCAAAGTGTAGCATCAGGTTTGAACATTTTAAGTGATTTTCACAATTTTCAAAACAGCGTCACACAGGCCCAACCCTTTTTATCTCAACATCAAAAATTATTGCGGATAGGTTGACCTATCCACTTTATGGAAATATAAGCCCACATCTGGTAACATCTCTGAGATTTTAGTAAATGGCCAAAGTGTAGCATCAGGTTTGAACATTTTAAGTGATTTCCACAATTTTCAAAATAGCGTCACACAGGCCCAACCCTTTTTATCTCAACATCAAAAATTATTTCGGATAGCTCGACTTGTCCACTTTATGGAAATATAAGCCCACACATGGTAACATCTCTGAGATTTTAGTAAATGGCCAAAGTGTAGCATCAGGTTTGAACATTTTAAGTGATTTCCACAATTTTCAAAACAGCGTCACACAGGCCCAACCCTTTTTATCTTAATAACAAAAAGTGTTTCGGATACTCGACCTGTCCACTTTTGGGAAATATAAGCCCACACCTGGTAACATCTCTGAGATTTCAGTAAATGGCCAAAGTGTAGCATCAGGTTTGAACATTTTAAGTGATTTTCACAATTTTCAAAACAGCGTCACACAGGCCCAACCCTTTTTATCTCAACATCAAAAATTATTTCGGATAGCTTGACCTATCCACTTTATGGAAATATAAGCTCACATCTGGTAACATCTCTGAGATTTTAGTAAATGGCCAAAGTGTAGCATCAGGTTTGAACATTTTAAGTGATTTCCACAATTTTCAAAACAGCGTCACACAGGCCCAACCCTTTTTATCTAAACATCAAAAATTATTTCGGATAGCTCGACTTGTCCACTTTATGGAAATATAAGCCCACACCTGGTAACATCTCTGAGATTTTACAAAACGGTTGTAGTGAAGCATCTGGTTTGAACATTTTAAGTGATTTTCACAATTTTCAAAATAGCGTCACACAGGCCCAACCCTTTTTATCTTAACATCAAAAATTATTTCGGATAGCTCGACCTATCCACTTTATGGAAATATAAGCCCACACCTGGTAACATCTCTAAAATTTTAGTAAATGGCCAAAGTGTAGCATCAGGTTTTAACATTTTAAGTGATTTTCACAATTTTCAAAATATCGTCACACAGTGTTATTACATCTAGGAGGGAGAGCAATGAGCCCAGATAGTATGTAACGCGTGTAGAAGTACTTCCTACAGTAAACATTTAGGAGGGAGAGCAATGAGCCCAGATAATATGTATCGCGTTTAGAAGTACTTCCAACAGTAAACATCTAGGAGGGAGAGCAATGAGCCCAGATAGTATGTCCCAGCAACTCGCAAGAGTAAAATCAAAACGGTAGACGAGGCATGGATAGGAATATACGGGAGTGGGTCTGCCCTCTCGATGTCCTTGAGTCCCAATGCTACCGCTCTTCTAGCAGAAGTAAATGTTATTACATCTAGGAGGGAGAGCAATGAGCCCAGATAGTATGTATCACACACCGGTCGGCAGTATTATCAGGTTCCTTAAGGGCCTGAATATTGGCTGGACGGATAGTTAAAACATCTAGGAGGGAGAGCAATGAGCCCAGATAGTATGTATCACGTACCGTTAGGCAGTATTATCAGGTTCATTAAGAGCTTGAATATTGACTGGACGGATAATTAAGTAGGGCTTAATGCACAAAAGATCTTTTAGGTCGCAGTGCGGGGTGGCTTGAGCCCCCACATGGCCCTCAAGTAATAATAATAATAATAATCGTCACACAGGCCAAACCCTTTTTATCTTAACATCAAAAATTGTTTCGGATAGCTTCACCTATCCACTTTATGGAAATATAAGCCCACATCTGGTAACATCTCTGAGATTTTAGTAAATGGCCAAAGTGTAGCATCAGGTTTGAACATTTTAAGTGATTTCCACAATTTTCAAAACAGCGTCACACAGGCCCAACCCTTTTTATCTTAACAACAAAAATTGTTTCGGATAGATTGACCTGTCCACTTTATGGAAATATAAGCCCATACCTGGTAACATCTCTGAGATTTTACAAAACGGTTGTAGTGAAGCATCTGGTTTGAACATTTTAAGTGATTTTCACAATTTTCAAAATATCGTCGCACAGGCCCAACCCTTTTTATCTTAATAACAAAAACCCTTTTCATTTAAATAAAAGAAATTTTTTGGGATAGCTTGGCTTGTCCACTTTATGGAAATATATGCCCACACCTGGTAACATCTCTGAGATTTTACAAAACGGTTCAAGTGAAGCATCTGGTTTGAACATTTTAAGTGATTTTCACAATTTTCAAAATAGCGTCACACAGGCCCAACCCTTTTTATCTTAACATCAAAAATTATTTCGGATAGCTCGACCTGTCCACTTTATGGAAATATAAGCCCACACCTGGTAACATCTCTGAGATTTTACAAAACGGTTGTAGTGAAGCATCTGGTTTTAACATTTTAAATGATTTTCACAATTTTCAAAATATCGTCACACAGGCCAAACCCTTTTTATCTTAACATCAAAAATTGTTTCGGATAGCTTCACCTATCCACTTTATGGAAATATAAGCCCACATCTGGTAACATCTCTGAGATTTTAGTAAATGGCCAAAGTGTAGCATCAGGTTTGAACATTTTAAGTGATTTCCACAATTTTCACAACAGCGTCACACAGGCCCAACCCTTTTTATCTTAACATCAAAAATTGTTTCGGATAGATTGACCTGTCCACTTTATGGAAATATAAGCCCACACCTGGTAACATCTCTGAGATTTTACAAAACGGTTGTAGTGAAGCATCTGGTTTGAACATTTTAAGTGATTTTCACAATTTTCAAAATATCGTCGCACAGGCCCAACCATTTTTATCTTAATAACAGAAATTGCTTCGGATAGCTTGATCTGTCTAATCTATGAAAAAATTGTTCCATGCCTTGCTATACTGGTTATTTAAACTTTTTTATGTAGGCCTACACTTTTTCCATACACTTACACTTTTCGTTAATTTGTGTAGCTACACTTTGTGTGAAATACTTCACACCGGTTGAAAGCGGTGCATTTTTTTAGGCTCTAGTCTAATTAATATGATGTCCTCATAAATTTTAAACGCTGCATAATTAATAGGGTTTGCTGAAATATTATCACGCAGCTTAATATAGTCAGGGTCATCTGATTTTGATACATCCAGAATACTCTCGTTACTAATTTTCGAGATATTACAACACAATTCTTCAATGCTATCGCAATAAATCCTGGACAACATGTCCGGTTCGACAATTTCTTTGCCTTTCTGGCACAAAATTTGAAATTTGAACCCACTTATCGGTGCAGTTAGGTTTTAGTATGGTGTCTTTTTTCTCTGGGTCCGGTCGAAGTCCTTTTTCTCCTACAAAGTAACCCAAATCTCGGATTCCTTTCATTACAAACGTTTATGGTACGTCCCGATCCGCAAAAAGTCTCAGACCAACTCTAACAGCTTACAATTTTTATTCAATGTGCCGTTGACTACCAACAGATCATCCAATTAAAAAAAGATATTTTCGAAATACTCAAGACTGTATGCATCAAGCGACGCATTGATTGGGCTGCATTACACAACCCACACTTCTTTACTTTAAACTGGTAGAGTGGTCTCCCTGGTACTGTGAAGGCTGCCTTGCCTCTGGAAGATTGTTATGTAGTTCGTTTCAGTTTTCAGTCCTAAAAGTCCGTCGCTTATAGGCAGAGGATAGTCGTCTTTTTAGTCACAACTGGCAACCAGACATATCCTTCAATTTTATTTTCTGTTCCGTGAGCTGTTTTTATGTTAGATCATAATTTATGATAACTTATATTTGAGTCTTGTAAAAACTGAAGAGCATTTTTTGGGAGACATAATTAGTTTTTTTGACGCTATTATGAATGACTTGTATTTGATTAATGAGGCTATACAATTTTTCATTAGAATGCCCTTTTCTTTAAAACATTTAATTGCCCGAGAAAAACGTTTCCTCTGGGTTAGTTTACTGATTGAATGGTAAGTATTGTTTTGACATATAAAGTTTAGTGGTTTAATTGAATTATTTAAAAATTGTGTTTCGACGGGTCTCATCAGCCCTCCAGAGCGTGATCTCTCACTGAACTCACACCCGGACGTGCGTTTTCCGAGATCTGCAGGGTTAATAACATCAGCTGCACTGAAATTATGTTCTTGAATTTCAGCTGTATTAACGTATTAAATTGTTGTGGAATTTGGTTAACTTTTATATTCTGGATTCCAACCTCAAGCTGATGTACCTCCTGTCTTCAAACATGTGCCTCACAAAACCGCCTGGGATCATATCCTATGTCATTCCACATTTTCTCATATTGTTGACACAGTACAAGAATTTCTTGATGTAAGGTCACATTCTTCAAAGCTGCCATATTTGCCTTTCTGTTAATCGATCCTGTAATCAAGCATTTATTTTTAAAATATTTAAGGAAAAATCTGGGAACGTTTCTTTTGAATTTTAAGTTCTACAAAGAATTTGCTCCTTGATTTCCTCCTCATAGTCGAAACTAGTAAAATAAGCACGCATCGATGATTTCCTCACTGACCATGTTGAGTCTGGCTAATCTGATTTGTATACCCAATATCAGTATTCAGCTCGGATACTTTGGATAAATTCTCTTTTGGAAATCCATCATCAAAAGCCATCTATTCCAAACGATAAATAAAGTCATGGACATTTGTACTATCATAGCCAGTGAAAGACAGATTCCATCTTTAACGTAATTTGTACGTATTTTCCAAAAACACGTTTTCATGCAAACTACGATCAGGAAAGGCAGATCTTTGATGAAAATCATTAGTATTGTTAAAAGACAAGTTGGTGTTAGGTTATTCGAAATTATGTTCTGGAGTTACTCAATTTTTGGAAAAAAAAAATCAGCCAGGTTTCTCCTTAAGAACCTATTTTATTGCTCATTGAACAGGGGCTTTAATTCCCTCTTTGGTTCTTCAGAAAGTGAATTAATTTTCTCAAATGTAATTCGATTCTCATTTGAATCGTTACTGTCATAAAAAGGACTGAAAGAAATTTATTTTTGGTCGCATAAATACGATTAAAAAACAATAATGATTGAAGAATATAAGACAAAAACATTTTTTTCCTAAACTGACTATTACTACTTCATACAAACAACTAAGCATACCAAAGACCCTCCTACTAATACTAACTAAATGGTCACCCCAACAAAGAGTTTTATTGATAACTAAACCTACATCTCTAACAGTATTTGAATACCTAATTAGCGAACCCTGCAGAAAAATACCAGGAAGGACGAGGTGTCTAACAACTTTTTATTAATTTTAATCGACTGAGATTTATTCGCATTTAAAACGAGGCTATTAGAGACCGACCAACTAGCGATATTACTTAAGTCTTCATTTATCAGAGAAATATTCCTATCAATAGAATCCTGATCTAAACGACTATTTTTATAAATTTGGACGACGTCATCAGCGAAAATGTGAAATGAACAATGGTGAATAGAGGATTCTATGTTATTAATGTACATAGAAAACAAAAGAGGACCCAGCACTGAACTCTGAGGAACGCCGGAAATTACAGGAAGGAAATCAGACAAAGAATTGTCGAAAAAAACTGCCTGAGAACGATTAGAAAGATAGTTAAAAATTAAGCTGGCAGCGGAAACCGAAAATCTAAACTGAGATAAGAGTTTGTTAAAAAGAATTCTGTGATTAATAGAATCGAAGGCCTTAGAAAAATTCAACAAAGTTAAAGAAGTCAATTCCCTATTATTCATATTACGCCTATTATCATCACATGCATTTAATAACGCTACGAAAAGAAGTGCTACGAAATTTTCTAAACCCAGATTGGAAGAAACTAAATTAAACTATTGCTATTTAGATGCGATTGAATTTGAGTTTTAACAACTATCTCGAAAGCTTTAGGAGAGAACCTAAAATGCTAATTGGCCTCAAATGGGATAGCTCTGAAGGATCACTAATCTTTGGGATGGGTATAATTTTACTTAGCTTCCAATGATCTGGATAGGAAGAGGATGTGATAATAAAATTAAAAATATGTAACAAATATATATAATTTATTTTATGATGGTCGATGTTTAGTACATAGTCTCTCACTTTGAATAACAATATAATTATTGCAAAATACAAAATAAAAAAAGAAAAATCTAAACAAGAATTTCCCCTGTTCTGAATTTCTATTTTATGGCCCCCCAAAATTTTAACATACCTAATTGGTTACAATGTGCATATATAAAAACCAATTGGAACAGAATACAATAAATATTACAATCACAAGCTTAAGATACAGATAATTTGATATCGATATACATATGATATAAAAAACAGCTTGCCATTCAACAAACCGGTAGTAAAAAAATAGCCTATATTAACGTCGTTGATCAAAAACGACAATACATACATTGTGTACGGTTTTTACTTTCTGATCGCTACTCTATCGTTTGCACATCAATGCATCCGTAACACAACCTAAAAAATCATACATTGAAATTAAAGGTTAGAGTTGATGAGTAATTGCCCACGAGCAAGGGCAAAATTTCATGCCAATTTTCTGAACATGCGGTGTCAGACGGTATCACATCAAAAATGATAACGCCTAAACGCTTTCTCATTATACTTCAGTCGGTGCCAGTGTATATCAGGCAGCGGCCTTGTTTTTATACCTCGCAATCGCGATGCGTAATCTGTCGAATTATAAGTTCAATAAGTTCGATATTACTTAGCAAGACTTTCTTGTGTACCATTTGCAATAAACATTTTCCACCTTCGTAGTGAGCTAGGAATCTCTAAGCAAGTATTATTTGTGCTGGCATATACAACTAGAAGCTAGAGCAGCGCGACTTTAATTATTACGATCACAATTCGTCACCCAAATATTAGTTTGGTCCATCAACCATTTACCTGAAACTCGAGAAAATGGACTTCTTTGTTTAAAGTTAAATAAAACTAAAAGTAGCCGATAAAATTTTTCGATTTTTTTAGAATAGAGTTATTAGACATTTAGGAGTTTCTATTCAAACTTTTATAAAAATTTGGCCAATATTTTATGAGCAATTAAAGTTTTCCTAAATATAGAAATTTTAAAGTTTGGTCCATATCCACCCTTTCAGCACTAATTTTTTTCCTTTGTAGGATATGGACCAAATTGATTTGGACATGGAACAGTCTAGTTCCAAGTTCTGATTAAAAATCATGGAACAAACTAGATTTGAAAAAAATTAAATAAATAATTGTTCCAGGTATATTTAATTTGCTTTTGTACCAAACTAATCGTAACAATTTTTATTTTGCAAAATACATTAGATTTTTGTTCCATGCGCCAAAAATCTGGAGATGGCCCAAACTGAAATTATTAATTATTAAAAAAGAGGACATGGAACAAACAGAATACGAAATATCTCAGCAACTTTATGATTTAACAATAAACTGACAGTTGATTCTGAAAGAGCGGGTTTTATAACCATATTCTACATTTTCAGGTCAAAAAACACAAAAATGGCGTATGGACCAAACTAATATTCGGCTGACGAATTGTTAAAACCTAGCTTTCGGTATATTTGGCGCATGCCTTAGAGAAATCACAACAACTATGAAAGTGAAAATTGATGGCCTTAGTTTAAATTCTAAGATGATGCCTGAAAATATTCCCAAATTTGTGAAATTATGCGTGATTTCTAGCGATTGTTAATGAAAGTGTAGTGTTAAAATTACCTAATCACATTAATATCAATAAATTTGACAGTTGTTCATGGTTTTTATTAATTTGACATACAGTTTCTTGTTAAGTATTTTATTGCCATCTACACCCAGAGAAATGTAAATAGAGGAATTATACTTAACCCATAGGAATATTAACGATAAATTATTCTGAAGTATTAAATATTCCTTTTAAGTACAATTTATGCCTAATTTTATAAATTGTTCCAATTTTTTAACAGTTTATTCCTTTGTGAGTATGTATCGTTCATAAAAAAATATTCTCAATAATTCATGATCTATGATTATCAAGAACAAGGTTGTAAAAAATCGAAAATAATAAATAGTTACGGTAAATTACAAAACAATTCATCCTTTATCCAAATAATGGAATAACTATACCTAATGTGCTTGATCTATTCCACAATATTATCTGTCTCGAATGTCGTACTCTCATCATTTGCTTTTACTCAATTTAACATATAGCAACATATCACCAACCTACCTTAAACGCATGGTAAATGAGTAAATATTTCTAACGACAGCACGTACATATTTGGATTTATACTGTAAGATCACCTAAAACAAAGGATGTCAATCATAGATATAAGAGAGAATTCAATATTTAACTTCGCTTAATATAATTGAGTTCCTATAGCACATTTTCGTTTAACAATTGAAAAGTGTGGTGTGCTTTATAAAATTTTCTTTAAATATTAAATAATTTTCCGAGTGTTAAAATTAACTATAAATTATTTGTTTTAATAAATAAATTAATTTTCAGTGATTTAGTGTAAAGTATTACAGTTCAATATACAACTTAATTATTATTTGAGGTACGTAATGAATTTCATGGTGTAGTATACCTATTTAAGAAATTCATCAACTGTAAATTATAATATTCATTAATCCTGTGTTCTACTGTGAAATAAACGTATTGGCTTGGCATAGGGATAGTCAATTAGGTAGATATAAATTAAAAGTATATAAAGTGATAAATATAGTTGCAAAAGTTTAATTATACTTATGAAAACTTTTCCATGTGCTGCAAAAATACTGTTTCAAGTGCTGAGGAACATGTTAATTTTTATTGAAAATAGGAAGTGTTTGATATGTTCGTCAAAATTATTTAATATATTCTTTAGAACGTAGAGAGGATTTTATAACCGTTCCATACATTATTCACACGTTGATCGTATTTATGATTATATCCATACGTATTTGCAGTTTAGTATGCAACAGTAAATTTCATGATTCAGATATGATTCGTTCGTCATCATTCAAATTTAGGTAGTCAATTTAATATATAGCGCTTAAATCAAAGGGAAATATATTAATTCCATATCAATTAGATATTATTAAATTATTCTTTCATTAACAAATTGAACTTTAAAATTTTTACAACGGGCGTTTTATATTAATATCGTACAATAGTTCTTAGTCAAATAAAAATGAAATTAATACAAATATTCAGTAAACAATTATCTAAATCCGTTCAAGAAGTTATTTAATTTCTTTTAATTCTAACACAAAGGTACAATCATTAAAATGAACTTTGAGCATCTTTTAATATGGCATTTTAAAATACAGTTGAATGTTAGATAAATTATATTCAAATCAACTACTTAAAAGATAAATAAGTTTAAATTTTTAATCAATTTAAATAGATGGATAACACCATTGTTAGCGATATCGATGACAATGAGATATATGACATCAGCTCATTTATAATTGTACCAACCGAAAATACCCTAGCTGAACTTTTAAAGGAATGGTCAAAACTTATAAGTGTGTCTAGTAATTTTAGCAAATCATGAAATGAACTTAATTCAAATTTATTTTAAGGTAAAAATATCGATGTGGATAGCCTTCAATATTTAACTGAAATTGAACTTGGTTCAATATTCAAAGACGATCTCGGGAATCAAGCGCGATCATCACTTGATATTGATATTTGAATTTTTTTCAGAACCTTCCACAATGTG
>CAUVYM010000615.1:20000-23472 GCA_963556165.1 Tipula helvola
TTTATGTTGTGCTCTTTACTTTAACATGAAAATCACAAAGCGAGAACAAAAATTTGGATTATAAAAAAAAAAAAAATTTATTTTTTATGATAAAAATAATTTTGTATTAGATTTATTAGCACATTTAATAAATTCATGTGGTTAATGGATTTCGAAAAAAAAAAAAATTCGATGGTTTCATTTTTTATGTTGTGCTCTTTACTTTAACATGAAAATAACAAAGCGAGAACAAAAATTTGGATTATAAAAAAAAAAAAAAAAATATTTTTTATGATAAAAATAATTTTGTATTAGATTTATTAACACATTTAATAAATTCATGTGGTTAATTATAAGCAAATCGATAAATAAATAATGAATTTTGAATTTTTCAAAAAAAAAAAAAAATCCGATGGTTTCATTTTTTATGTTGTGCTCTTTACTTTAACATGAAAATCACAAAGCGAGAACAAAAATTTGGATTATAAAAAAAAAATTTTTTTTATTTTTTATGATAAAAATAAATGTATGAAAATGTATGTATGAAAATCACAAAGCGAGAACAAAAATTTGGATTATAAAAAAAAAAAAAAATTTATTTTTAATGATAAAAATAATTTTGTATTAGATTTATTAACACATTAAAACAAAGCGAGAACAAAAATTTGTATTAAAAAAAAAAAAAATTTTGTTTTTTGATTTTGTTATTCGGTTGGTCTGTAAGTATATTGAGATGAGAAAAAAAAAATAAATTTAAAAATTTATTTTTTAATGAATTTCGAATCTTGATATTTTATTTGGTTAATGTGAGAATTTTGTATCAGTAAGAACAAAATTCCTATTCACATATAATTTGGAAATAGGAACAAATAAATATTTGCACCTTTAATGAAAAAAATTAAACGAATAAACCTAAGTTTATCATATGAATTGTATTGGTTTGAAATTAAATTTAATACGAAAAGTTATAAATTAGTTCATAAAATGATTACAATTTTATGAGCAAAATCATAATTTACATTCTGGTTGATCCTGCCAGTAGTTATATGCTTGTCTCAAAGATTAAGCCATGCATGTCTAAGTACACACTCTCGAACAGTGAAACCGCAAAAGGCTCAGTATATCAGTTATGATTTATTAGATCGTATACATAGTTACATGGATAACTGTGGTAATTCTAGAGCTAATACATGCACATAATCACGGACCGCAAGGAACGTGTGCTTTTATTAGATTAAAATCAATCGATACATTAAGGTATATTTATATACTGTGTCGTTAATAAGATGAATCTGAATAACATGTAGATCGCATGGTCCAGTACCGGCGATAGATCTTTCAAATGTCTGCCCTATCAACTATTGATGGTAGTATCTAGGACTACCATGGTTGCAACGGGTAACGGGGAATCAGGGTTCGATTCCGGAGAGGGAGCCTGAGAAACGGCTACCACATCTAAGGAAGGCAGCAGGCGCGTAAATTACCCAATCCCAGCACGGGGAGGTAGTGACGAAAAATAACAATACAGGACTCAATCCGAGGCCCTGTAATTGGAATGAGTACACTTTAAATCCTTTAACAAGGAACAATTGGAGGGCAAGTCTGGTGCCAGCAGCCGCGGTAATTCCAGCTCCAATAGCGTATATTAAAGTTGTTGCGGTTAAAACGTTCGTAGTTGAACTTGTGTCAAGCACAGGTGGTACACCGTAACTGGGTTCGTACATCATCTTGATGCTATGACGTATTACTGTAGTGGCTTAAACGTAAGTTTATCCGCGTAATAAATCTAAATTAGTGCTCTTTACCGAGTGCTGGTCTAGAACAGTACAATTACTTTGAACAAATTAGAGTGCTTAAAGCAGGCCATTTGTGCCTAAATATTCTCTGCATGGAATAATGGAATAAGACGTCTGTTCTATTTTCAATTGGTTTTTAGATCAAGACGTAATGATTAATAGAAGCAGTTGGGGGCATTAGTATTACGGCGCGAGAGGTGAAATTCGTGGACCGTCGTAAGACTAACATAAGCGAAAGCATTTGCCAAAGATGTTTTCATTAATCAAGAACGAAAGTTAGAGGTTCGAAGGCGATCAGATACCGCCCTAGTTCTAACCATAAACGATGCCAGCTAGCAATTGGATGGAGCTACATATATGGCTCTTTCAGTCGCTTTCCGGGAAACCAAAGCTTTTGGGCTCCGGGGGAAGTATGGTTGCAAAGTTGAAACTTAAAGGAATTGACGGAAGGGCACCACCAGGAGTGGAGCCTGCGGCTTAATTTGACTCAACACGGGGAAACTTACCAGGTCCGAACATAAATGAGTAAGACAGATTAATAGCTCTTTCTCGAATCTATGGGTGGTGGTGCATGGCCGTTCTTAGTTCGTGGAGTGATTTGTCTGGTTAATTCCGATAACGAACGAGACTCAAATTTCTTAACTAGATGCCGGCAGGGTTATGGTGTAGAAACTTTACAGACATTTTTGCCTCTGTTATACTATGCTTCTAACGAGGTGTGGTTTTAATACGTAAGAGTTGTTTGTAAGTGGAGTCATACCTGGTGGTTTGTCCTAATAAGACACTTGCTTCTTAAATAGACAAATTGCGTCTAGCAATATGAGATTGAGCAATAACAGGTCTGTGATGCCCTTAGATGTCCTGGGCTGCACGCGCGCTACAATGAAGGTATCAACGTGTCCTCCTAGTCTAAAAAGACCGGGTAAACCGCTGAACCACCTTCGTGGTTGGGATTGTGGACTGAAACTGTTCACATAAACCTGGAATTCCCAGTAAGTGCGGGTCATAAGCTCGCATTGATTACGTCCCTGCCCTTTGTACACACCGCCCGTCGCTACTACCGATTGAATATGTTAGTGAGGTCCTCGGAGGTGATCACCGTGATGCTTCTTGTGTTGTGGTTGTTTTACCAAAGTTGACCGAACTTGTATATTTAGAGGAAGTAAAAGTCGTAACAAGGTTTCCGTAGGTGAACCTGCGGAAGGATCATTAAAGAATTAAAGATCAAAACATTGAATAAAAATAATTGACCATTTCAGAAGTTCTGCAAATATAAATTTATCAATGATAATATTATATTAAGGATTGAAGTATTTCGCTTTTTGAATGGAAAAGACTGGTTTTTATTTCTAAACATAAAACAAATAATCACTCTTAGCGGGGGATCACTAGGCTCGTGGGTCGATGAAGAACGCAGCAAACTGCGTGAAGTTATGTGAACTGCAGGACACATGAACATCAACATTTTGAACGCACATTGCGGTCCATGCTAATAGTATATAATACTCTGCTTGGACCACATATGGTTGAGGGTCACTAATATTCGCTAAATAAATTATTATTTAACAATTTTTGATATGTAAATATTTTATTATATTTACAATATTGTATTAAACAATATTTGTGTAATAATAAATCGGTAAAAGACGCAAGTCATTTATATAATAATTTATGATGTAGTTTTTAAAATCCGTTTT
>CAUVYM010000616.1:0-16083 GCA_963556165.1 Tipula helvola
ATGGCCCATTAGAAAGGAACTTGGCCATTTCTTATCCGATTTTGATGAAATTCAACATATACGATGGAAATGTGAATCTTAAATGATTTTTAGATAAAGTTCTGGAATATGGCCAATTGGGACGGAACTTGGCCATTCTTGATCAGATTTTGATGAAATTCAGCATGTTTGATAGAAATGGGATTCTTAAATGATTTTTAGATAAAGTTCTGGAATACGGCCAATTAGGAAGGAACTTGGCCATTTCTTATTCGATTTTAATGAAATTCGATACATGCGATAGAAATGGGCTTCTAAAATGATATTAAGAAGGAGTTCTGGAATATGGCCAATTAGAAAGGAACTCGGTTATTTCTTAACCGACTATGATTAAATTCGACATTTACGATGAAAGTGGGATTCTAAAAGGATTTTTAGATGAAATTCTGGAGAATGGCCAATAAGGAAGGAACTTGGTCATTTCTTAACAGATTATGATGAAATTCGATATATACGATAGAAATGGAATTCTAAAATAATTTTTAGATGGTGTTCTGGAAAATGGCTAAGGAGGATGGAACTTGGCCAATTCCTATCAGATTTTGATGAATATCAGCATACACCAGGCAAATTTGATTCTAAAATGATTTTTAGATAAAGATCTGGAAAGTGGCAAATTAGAAGGAACTGGACCATTTTCAATCCGATTTTAATAAAATTGATGGGCCATATTCCACAACTTTATTCAAAAATCATTCAAAAATCCCATTTCCCGCACAAAAGAAAAATTTAAATATAACCGGCTAAACAATAATCAAGTTCGATCCAACTTGGCCATATTCCAGAACTTTATCCAAAAATCATTTAAGACTGTTTTCCAATCACCGACTTATTGACTTATTCGAACTTATTCAAATAAGTCTGCTGAAAAGGTGACTTATTCTTTAGTAATTTTTCCTATAGAAAACTTATTTATTTTTGGTGTCATGGAAACATTCTGTCTAATTATTGTGTATTTTCAAAAATTTTCAAAATAAGTGGATAAAAGCAATTGGAATGACTTCATTGACTTATTCAAGATGGCGTCAAATAAGTCAATAAGTTTGAAATAAGTCGGTAATTGGAAAAGGGCCTAAGAATCACATTTCCATTGCACATGTCAAATTTCACTAAAATGGTTAAAAACTAGTCAAGTTCCATACTAGTTGGCCATACTCCTGATTTATCCAATAATGATTTTAGAATCCCATTTCCAATCGCATATCAAATTGCATCATAATCGGTTAAGGAATAGCCTAGTTATATCCTAGTTGGCCTTATTTCAGAACAGTAGATATTTGTAAATGTATATCAGTTCGCTAACAAATCTGGCTTTCTAAAGGGAGCATTTTAGAACGTTTTGAATACCGTTTGCCGTAATAACAAGAGCAAGAGCGAAATAATATTAATAACGATTTCATTCATCAGAGCAGAGCGTATTTGTTTTTTCAATATAGCTCAATAACAAAGAGCGAAAATATGGTAATACAAACGCAATAGCGGAAGAGCAAGAGCCTTATAAATAAAAATAGTGCTCCTGCTCTTCAGAGGAATATTTTTTGTTTTACAATTTCGCTCCTTATGAAGAGCGTTTTAATATTTTTTATTTTCGCTCTTGAAAAAGATCAAGAGCGAAGAGCGAAATGATATCCCTTTTTAAACTCTGGAATTGTAGCATTTCTTTAAAAAATATCCTTTTAGCAACAGACAGTAACAGTACGGATATCAGTATAATATTGGAACAGAGGATGCTCTTATAGATTTTTTGCACCCTATTTAAGATGGTTTGAATAGTGGTAAGAAGGTTACTGGGTTGTTTTTGGATATTACAAAGGCTTTAGACACCGTATCATACAAAGCATTACTGTTAAAGTTGAAGCACGCTGGGTTTGGAGGTACTCCCTATGCCCTGCTTGAGTCATGTTTATCTGACCGCACTCGGTGTGTTCAGGTTCACGACGTATTTAGTGACTATTTAACAATTGATAGCGGAGTACCGCAAGTATTCAAAAATCAGCTGTAAGAAGTATTAATTTTAAAAACTCGCGTCACCATAGTTTCGAATTATTCAGAATATCTCATATTTTGAATCTGCGAAATCTGTATACACATTTATAAAATTTTAAAATTGTTTACAAAATATGCCGAATTTCACCATAATATGTTAAGAACTGTTCATGTTCCTTCCTAATAAGTCATTTTCCAGAACTTTACCTATGCAAAATTATTTTATAATCCCATTTCTATAGTGCAGGCTGAATTTGATAATAACCGGTTCAGGGTTGGTATGTTTTAAACTCTTTGTTTTAAACACTGTTTTAAACAGTGTTTAACCTTCACTTCGTGCAATACTAAAAGTCACACTAATCGTGTAGTGGGGTCAGATTGACCCCATTTTTTTCCATAGGATTTATATGAAAACAAACTAACAAAAGAAAAAACAAAAAACAAAATACAAGAAAAAAAAATCATAGCATCAATAACCCTTTATGTTCATAAAGCACTTCGTTTGTGTTGCGTAATATTGGGCCCGATTCAATGTAAATCTTCTATAAATCTTTTCTTCTATTCTTCTATTATTGCTATGAACATAAATTTTTGATTAAAAATTGATTTCTAAATAGAAAATGCATTAAATTGTATAAGGGGTCAAAATGACCCACTACACGGTTATCAGCCTAATTTCATTTATTTGATGTAAAATACCCTAAAATTAACCGATTTTGTTGAATTTTTCTTCTAAATCTATTTAATTGATGTCTGTTTAGGCATATCTAAAAGGAATTATCTAAATATTTGATAAATAATTTTTTATTCCGCTTTAAACAGCTCTGGGGTCAGTTAGACCCCACTACACGAAGTGAAGGTTAAAACACCTTGTTTTTTCTTTTAAACAGTTGTTTTAAACAAAAATTGAAATGTGGGTTTTGCTGACTTTCGCTGGAATTCTTATTGTGATTCGTTAGAGTCGTATCTGGTAAACTCGCCTGCTCTTGCTAAGGTGTGTGAAGACAGGTGAAATGACACGAATTTTATATTAAAAGAGATACAATAAAACACTAACAAATGCACATTTTGCGGCATATCTTTTAAGTCCTAAGCCAAAAAAATCAGCTATTACTGCAGACGAAAGAAAAAAGGCAATAGATTTTATTGAATTAAATTTTTCAATAAATTTCATAAATACCACATTTATGAAATTTGTCGCAAAATTAAACCCATTCAGGGATTCACATTTTAAAAATTGTGAGCAGCTCACAGATTTTGAATGGTGGGTGTCAATGCAATCGCTTTATCCGAATATTATTTCGAGTAATAATTTGGCTTTGATTGGCTGCATACTGCTATATCGTCATCAGCTTGTATAGAAAGGATTTTTTCTAAATTTGGATTAACTCACACTGCTTTAAGAAATAAACTCGGAACTAATAAGGCAGCTAAATTGGTTTTCGTTTCACAGCAATTAATTAAAATTTAAAATAGATTTATTGGATACTGCAGACATCAAAATTATTTAATTTTGTTGTATAATCATAATGGAGATATTTTATTGGTGTTTTTTATGCCATATACATATCGCTGGGTGAATGCTTAAGTGTCCTATAAACCAAATAATTAAGTTTTCAGGAGACGCTTTTTAATATTTAAACTAAAATTTGTGCTATTCCTAATACAAATTGAGCGAGTTTCTTTAGTTTTAAATAAACTATCATTAGTTTACTTTCATGAGAATCCAACAAATTACCAAAAATAAATTAAATTAAAAAAAAAAGTCGCCCTAATGGATATAGGACACAGACCATATGTTTGGAAAAGTAAAAAAAAAATTGTTTTTTTTTTAAATTTTATACGGATATAGAACACTATTTTACTAAAAGAAATTTAACCCCAAAAATTAAAAAAGGAAAATTAAATTTAACCACTGATTATTAAAAAAACAGTAATTTTTCAAGTTTTCTTTTTATTTCATATATGTATTAAAACATAGTTTATTTAAATTTTGATTCACAGCTATAGGACAGTGTTTTTAAAAATTATCATCAAAACTAAAGAAGATAGGACAATTATGATCTCGAATACTGAAAGAGCAGAGCCGAAAATTCTATAATCCATTAAAATGTCATTTTGGCAAAAAGTGGTCTGTAGGACACTTAAGCATTCAGCCGGCGATATGTATAAGTTTGTAACTCATACCATCAATAAAAAAAAATTAAATACGAAACAGTTTTTCAATCATCTGAATTGATATGTAGGTAACTTTACCTTTATTTCATCCTAACCAAAAACATTGTTTAAAACAAAAAAAACATGTTTTTTTGTTTTTTTTATTTAAAACATGTTTTTTACCAACCCTGAACCGGTTAAGAAACGCCTAAGTTCCTTCGTAATTGGCCATATTCCAGAAATCATATAAAACCAGTTTTAGAATCCCATTTTCATCTTGCATCCTGAATTTCATCATAATTGGTTAAGTAATAACCAAGTTCATTCCTAATCGGCCTGAATTTGACTTGAAAATGCTATTGATGGATAAACTTGTATACGGGATATTTAAACTTTCTACATTCAGGTGTAAGGGCAATCGGAAATCAGAGTTGGACAATCCCTAATTAGTAATATATTATTCCTGTGCCGTTATGTAGTTAAACCAGTATATATGTATAAAAAAATCGAAAACCAGGAAATCCCGGTCATACTTTTGATACAGAAATCGAGATCCCAGAATTTCACTTGAGAATTCCTCAATTTCCTATGCGGATTTTATTTAAAGACAACTAACACTAAATAAACTGAAAACCGAGAAATCCCGGAATTTCCCGGTCATACTTCTGGGACCAGTATCCCGTTTGAGGAACCCTAGTTCAGACGTGTGTTCTTTGCATGATTTTTCCTCTCGTATATACATATGTTACATATGTATATACGAGAGGAAGGTCAGAAACGAGGAAAAACACGATATTATGAAGAATACTCATCTTTCAAACTGAATTGAACTTGATGCAAAAATATTTGTGATTCATATTGTTGATGCATATTGCAACTATTTGTGAAATCCCGAAAAATTTTAAAATATTTTTGACTAAATAGAAATTTAGTCATTCATATTTTGTAGATTTAATTCGAATTTAAAAATTTAATATTATCGCATTTAATTCGTTTTGAAAATGAATTAAGTTCTCAAGGAATAAATTCGTATTAATCTGCGAATTTAACTACAATACTGTTTATTTGATTCGCTGGTTTAAGAATTATACCGATTTTACGAAAAGTGTTTGCCATTTTTTGCGAAATTCGCCCGGATTGTTGTGTTAATTAATTTTACAAATTATACCTTCACGAAGGGCAATCGATTTAATGCTTAATTATAAATGAATAAATTTGTTTATGTCGCGAATTAATTCATAATTGAAATGATGTATCTAACTGCGCGGTGGAATTGTCGCAAAAGTAATTAATTTTTTTCGGCGGAATTAATTCACGAGAAATAAATTCAGGGAACCGAAAAAATTCCAGTTGTAATACAAAAAATACAATGTCAAATACAGGATTTTGTCCCACTTGGATTGTGTCCTATTTGGTTTCCGCGTTTTGATTTTTAAAATGATTTGAATGTTGTACCTTTTTTTTTTGTTAACTAATGTACAAGTCTATTATATTACATGTTTTATATTTAAAACCTCCTGTAATAAATTTCAAACTTTAATTAGATTTTAATTCGGAAGTATGGATGTTTTGCTTTCCATTTTAATAACAATTAGTCCAAAAAATGTAAATAAGATATATGTATGTATTTATATAACTATAATTATGTTGTACATTATAATGCAAAATACAAGAATAATAAAACAATGCATTTGATCAACGCAACGAAAAAAAATTTCCTTGTAGAAAAATATTGTCGGGTTTAGATACCATACGTCCACACGTCCAAATCTCACATTTCAATGTTTTCAAGTTTCATGCTTATAATAAACGAATTAAAAAAAATTAAAGTATAATTTTTGAATCATATTTCTTTTTCTTTTAAATCTGGGCGTGAGCAGATTTTGGTTTTGCATTTTTTTTTATTAATATTTTGTGCTATTTCATGAACGTTACTTAAAAATACGTTATTACGTTATTTTTAAAATTATTAATTTGAAAATACAAAAGATTAATATGTATACCATTTGGAAGTAGACCTCTGTCACCAATGTGAATAATCGCCGGTAAATTAAATTTATGTTTTTGAATTTCACAATTTATCTAAAATAAGTAAAGCAACGTTCATGAAAAGTAAAGTAACGTTCATGACGATAAAAGCCCAAAATAATTTAAAAAAATACATTTTCATAAATTTCTGTATTATGATCAATAAGTAAACTTATACTCTTTAAAAATTATCTGTGTAATATTTAGAAAAAAAATCGAATTCATTAAAAAAATCCTTGGGGACAAAAACACGTGAGATTTAAATGCAAATGCCCCATGTACATATTGTATTTCGATGAACCAATTTTTTTGTTGCTTCCAAAAGAAGCTTCTAACATGTTAACAGCCATCATTTAAAAGCAATTTTAATTTAACGTGCAAAATCAATAAATGGCATTCATTCTGTTAACAAAACGAAACAGAGAAACCGAATTTGAATAAAAATGTTTAACCAAAAATAATATTAAAACCGGTTTTCTTTACAAAAAAATAATGGCTGTGAAAATATTTTTATTTTTCATTCTTTCATTATGAATGGATTTGTTTTGTTCATTGATAAAAATATTACGATTTTATTCTTTTTTTTTTTCGAATAATCCGCGAACAAAGGAAAGGAATATGGGCTGGGATGTTGTACCATCACTTTCATTCGAATCGACTTTTAAAGTCGATTCGAAAAAGTGATAGTTGGCATGTTGTAAAATTTTCGACTCCAAAGTGATACGTCAATAGGGCAACCATTTTTCAAAGATGAATTAACAAAAATAATTTTAATTTGACATTTAGTTGTTATACAAAGCATTAAATAAATATTAATTCTTAAAGATTTTATTAAAAAAAAAACAATTTATGATGGATAGATAGTATTGTAATATATTTTGACGAATCGCTCGTATATCACTTTAAATAAATTGAGTGATACAAAAGTATCATTATCGCGATTCAAAAATTTTACAACATACCAATTTTCGACTTTCGGTTCGAATTTCGAAAATGTGAAATTACAACACATCTCACCCATGGTTTTTTGCGTTGGTTGAACGAAAAAGAAAATTGCGACGCAACTACTTTGATTGTAGTTTAATAGATAGAAATAATAGATGACATTTAGGCGATTTTGCCTATAAGTTAGGCGAATTTGAAAATAAAAATTTGTTGAAAAATTAAAAATGATATCGGTATCGCCATCTAACACTTCATCGGTGAAGCTACGGTGGTAGTACTATATGTGTTTATACTATGCTCCAAGTCAAATTAAAAAATCATTCGCGACCATATCCTTTGTAATTCCATGTCACTAATCGAAACTCCCAAAATATCCTAACTTCCTAAGCAAGAGCACCTGCGATCATCAGTTCATTACTTCAAAATACAACTGAAATGTATCAAGAACCAACCAACCGCTCAGCTAGAATCAAAAATCGAGATACACAAATCAGCAAAATGAAATCTTCTTAAACCAATGGCAATCCACAAAACCAGAAATTGATTGAATGAATTACCTGTTCAATGAGTGTATCAATAAGCAGCTGCAGATCCAACATACAAAAATAAAGTTCAACAACCAGTACAGGGAAGAAAGTAACAAAGCAAGTCCAGATTCATAGTATTTTAAGTTCTCAAATAATAAACACCATAACTAACCTAGAATAACCTCATTAAAACACTAACCTAACATAACATTATTAAATAAAAATTAAGTTCTTAAATTACAGAAAAATATCAATTACACATATTCATAATAAATATATACACATAAGAAATAACGTATTACTAGTGTGAAGTTTATGACAAAAAATTTTGACAAAATATAAAAACGCGTTAGTGTTAGTAAATGTAAAACCTAACAAAAGCCGAATAAAAAAAATTACAAAAACTAAAACCATTTTGGGAAATGGTAACGCTTACCAGTGTATGCCTTCACAGTGCATGTGCATGTAGAGATGGTTTGCATAAAAAAAAATATTTTCACGCCGCCTTGAACGAATGAAATTTTTCAAAATTTCTCTACTAAAAAAAAAGATGAATGTGTGCGTTTGGCGGCCATTGACACGCAATCGCAGAGATGGCTACGCGTATCTGAATATGCCATCGTATAGTATGTACCTTTAGGGATGTTTTGGGTCATATGAAATATTTGCGCGACCCGTCAAACGGGTTTTATGAATTTTTCAAAATTTCCCTACTCAAAAAAACGGTGAATGTGTGCGTTTGGCGGCCATTGACACGCAATCGTAGAGATGGCTACGCGTATCTGAGTAAGCCATCACATTGTATGTACCCTTAGGGATGTTTTGGGTCATACAAAATATTTGCGCGACCCGTCAAACGGCTTTTATGAATTTTTCAAAATTTCTCTACTAAAAAAAAAGGTGAATGTGTGCGTTTGGCGGCCATTGACACGCAATCGTAGAGATGGCTACGCGTATCTGAGTATGCCATCATATTGTATGTACCTTTAGGGATGTTTCGGGTCATATGAAATATTTGCGCGACCCGTCAAACGGTTTTTATGAATTTTTCAAACTGCTCTACTAAAAAAATGTGATGGTATGCGTTTGACAGCAATTAACAGGCAATCGCAGAGATGGCTACGCGTATCTGAGTATGCCATCGTATTGTATGTACCTTTAGGGATGTTTTTGGTCACACAAAATATTTGCGCGACCCGTCAAACGGTTTTTATGAATTTTTCAAACTGCTCCACTAAAAAAATGTGGTTTCGCGCGTCTGACGGCAATTAACAGGTAATCGCAGAGATGGCTACGTGTATCTGAGTATGCCATCGTATTGTATGTACCTTTAGGGATGTTTTGAGTCATATGAAATATTTGCGCGTCCCGTCAAACGGTTTCTATGAATTTTTCAAACTGCTCTACTAAAAAAAAAGGTGAATGTGTGCGTTTGGCGGCCATTAACACGCAATCGTAGAGATGGCTACGCATATCTGAGTATGCCATCGTATTGTATGGACCTTTAGGGATGTTTTGAGTCATATGAAATATTTGCGCGACCCGTCAAACGGCTTTTATGAATTTTTCAAAATTTCTCTACTAAAAAAAAAGGCGAATGTGTGCGTTTAGCGGCCATTGACACGCAATCGTAGAGATGGCTACGCGTATCTGAGTATGCCATCGTATAGTATGTACCTTTAGGGATGTTTTGGGTCATATGAAATATTTGCGCGACCCGTCAAACGGCTTTTATGAATTTTTCAAAATTTCACTACTCAAAAAAACGGTAAATGTGTGCGTTTGGCGGCCATTGACACGCAATCGTAGAGATGGCTACGCGTATCTGAGTAAGCCATCACATTGTATGTGCCCTTAGGGATGTTTTGGGTCATACAAAATATTTGCGCGACCCGTCAAACGGCTTTTATGAATTTTTCAAAATTTCTCTACTAATAAAAAAGGTGAATGTGTGCGTTTGGCGGCCATTGACACGCAATCGTAGAGATGGCTACGCGTATCTGAGTAAGCCATCACATTGTATGTACCCTTAGGGATGTTTTGGGTCATACAAAATATTTGCGCGATCCGTCAAACGGCTTTTATGAATTTTTCAAAATTTCTCTACTAAAAAAAAAGGTGAATGTGTGCGTTTGGCGGCCATTGACACGCAATCGTAGAGATGGCTACGCGTATCTGAGTAAGCCATCACATTGTATGTACCCTTAGGGATGTTTTGGGTCATACAAAATATTTGCGCGACCCGTCAAACGGTTTTTATGAATTTTTCAAACTGCTCTACTAAAAAAATGTGATGGTATGCGTTTGACAGCAATTAACAGGCAATCGCAGAGATGGCTACGCGTATCTGAGTATGCCATCGCATTGTATGTACCTTTAGGGATGTTTTTGGTCATACAAAATATTTGCGCGACCCGTCAAACGGTTTTTATGAATTTTTCAAACTGCTCCACTAAAAAAATGTGGTTTCGTGCGTTTGACGGCAATTAACAGGTAATCGCAGAGATGGCTACGTGTATCTGAGTATGCCATCGTATTGTATGTACCTTTAGGGATGTTTTGAGTCATATGAAATATTTGCGCGTCCCGTCAAACGGTTTCTATGAATTTTTCAAACTGCTCTACTAAAAAAAAAGGTGAATGTGTGCGTTTGGCGGCCATTGACACGCAATCGTAGAGATGGCTACGCGTATCTGAGTAAGCCATCACATTGTATGTACCCTTAGGGATGTTTTGGGTCATACAAAATATTTGCGCGATCCGTCAAACGGCTTTTATGAATTTTTCAAAATTTCTCTACTAAAAAAAAAGGTGAATGTGTGCGTTTGGCGGCCATTGACACGCAATCGTAGAGATGGCTACGCGTATCTGAGTAAGCCATCACATTGTATGTACCCTTAGGGATGTTTTGGGTCATACAAAATATTTGCGCGACCCGTCAAACGGTTTTTATGAATTTTTCAAACTGCTCTACTAAAAAAATGTGATGGTATGCGTTTGACAGCAATTAACAGGCAATCGCAGAGATGGCTACGCATATCTGAGTAAGCCATCACATTGTATGTACCCTTAGGGATGTTTTGGGTCATACAAAATATTTGCGCGACCCGTCAAACGGCTTTTATGAATTTTTCAAAATTTCTCTACTAATAAAAAAGGTGAATGTGTGCGTTTGGCGGCCATTGACACGCAATCGTAGAGATGGCTACGCATATCTGAGTATGCCATCGTATTGTATGTACCTTTAGGGATGTTTTTGGTCACACAAAATATTTGCGCGACCCGTCAAACGGTTTTTATGAATTTTTCAAACTGCTCTACTAAAAAAATGTGATGGTATGCGTTTGACAGCAATTAACAGGCAATCGCAGAGATGGCTACGCGTATCTGAGTATGCCATCGTATTGTATGTACCTTTAGGGATGTTTTTGGTCACACAAAATATTTGCGCGACCCGTCAAACGGTTTTTATGAATTTTTCAAACTGCTCCACTAAAAAAATGTGGTTTCGCGCGTCTGACGGCAATTAACAGGTAATCGCAGAGATGGCTACGTGTATCTGAGTATGCCATCGTATTGTATGTACCTTTAGGGATGTTTTGAGTCATATGAAATATTTGCGCGTCCCGTCAAACGGTTTCTATGAATTTTTCAAACTGCTCTACTAAAAAAAAAGGTGAATGTGTGCGTTTGGCGGCCATTAACACGCAATCGTAGAGATGGCTACGCATATCTGAGTATGCCATCGTATTGTATGGACCTTTAGGGATGTTTTGAGTCATATGAAATATTTGCGCGACCCGTCAAACGGCTTTTATGAATTTTTCAAAATTTCTCTACTAAAAAAAAAGGCGAATGTGTGCGTTTAGCGGCCATTGACACGCAATCGTAGAGATGGCTACGCGTATCTGAGTATGCCATCGTATAGTATGTACCTTTAGGGATGTTTTGGGTCATATGAAATATTTGCGCGACCCGTCAAACGGCTTTTATGAATTTTTCAAAATTTCACTACTCAAAAAAACGGTAAATGTGTGCGTTTGGCGGCCATTGACACGCAATCGTAGAGATGGCTACGCGTATCTGAGTAAGCCATCACATTGTATGTGCCCTTAGGGATGTTTTGGGTCATACAAAATATTTGCGCGACCCGTCAAACGGCTTTTATGAATTTTTCAAAATTTCTCTACTAATAAAAAAGGTGAATGTGTGCGTTTGGCGGCCATTGACACGCAATCGTAGAGATGGCTACGCGTATCTGAGTAAGCCATCACATTGTATGTACCCTTAGGGATGTTTTGGGTCATACAAAATATTTGCGCGATCCGTCAAACGGCTTTTATGAATTTTTCAAAATTTCTCTACTAAAAAAAAAGGTGAATGTGTGCGTTTGGCGGCCATTGACACGCAATCGTAGAGATGGCTACGCGTATCTGAGTAAGCCATCACATTGTATGTACCCTTAGGGATGTTTTGGGTCATACAAAATATTTGCGCGACCCGTCAAACGGTTTTTATGAATTTTTCAAACTGCTCTACTAAAAAAATGTGATGGTATGCGTTTGACAGCAATTAACAGGCAATCGCAGAGATGGCTACGCGTATCTGAGTATGCCATCGCATTGTATGTACCTTTAGGGATGTTTTTGGTCATACAAAATATTTGCGCGACCCGTCAAACGGTTTTTATGAATTTTTCAAACTGCTCCACTAAAAAAATGTGGTTTCGTGCGTTTGACGGCAATTAACAGGTAATCGCAGAGATGGCTACGTGTATCTGAGTATGCCATCGTATTGTATGTACCTTTAGGGATGTTTTGAGTCATATGAAATATTTGCGCGTCCCGTCAAACGGTTTCTATGAATTTTTCAAACTGCTCTACTAAAAAAAAAGGTGAATGTGTGCGTTTGGCGGCCATTGACACGCAATCGTAGAGATGGCTACGCGTATCTGAGTAAGCCATCACATTGTATGTACCCTTAGGGATGTTTTGGGTCATACAAAATATTTGCGCGATCCGTCAAACGGCTTTTATGAATTTTTCAAAATTTCTCTACTAAAAAAAAAGGTGAATGTGTGCGTTTGGCGGCCATTGACACGCAATCGTAGAGATGGCTACGCGTATCTGAGTAAGCCATCACATTGTATGTACCCTTAGGGATGTTTTGGGTCATACAAAATATTTGCGCGACCCGTCAAACGGTTTTTATGAATTTTTCAAACTGCTCTACTAAAAAAATGTGATGGTATGCGTTTGACAGCAATTAACAGGCAATCGCAGAGATGGCTACGCATATCTGAGTAAGCCATCACATTGTATGTACCCTTAGGGATGTTTTGGGTCATACAAAATATTTGCGCGACCCGTCAAACGGCTTTTATGAATTTTTCAAAATTTCTCTACTAATAAAAAAGGTGAATGTGTGCGTTTGGCGGCCATTGACACGCAATCGTAGAGATGGCTACGCATATCTGAGTATGCCATCGTATTGTATGTACCTTTAGGGATGTTTTGAGTCATATGAAATATTTGCGCGTCCCGTCAAACGGTTTCTATGAATTTTTCAAACTGCTCTACTAAAAAAAAAGGTGAATGTGTGCGTTTGGCGGCCATTAACACGCAATCGTAGAGATGGCTACGCATATCTGAGTATGCCATCGTATTGTATGTACCTTTAGGGATGTTTTGAGTCATATGAAATATTTGCGCGTCCCGTCAAACGGTTTCTATGAATTTTTAAAACTGCTCTACTAAAAAAAAAGGTGAATGTGTGCGTTTAGCGGCCATTAACACGCAATCGTAGAGATGGCTACGCATATCTGAGTATGCCATCGTATTGTATGGACCTTTAGGGATGTTTTGGGTCATATGAAATATTTGCGCGACCCGTCAAACGGTTTTTATGAATTTTTCAAACTGTTCTACTAAAAAAAATGTTATGGTGTGCTCTTCTTAAAAAAATGTGATAGTGTGCGTTTGACTGTAATTGATTAAATCTGATTATAAAAGTATCTTTAGTTTTTATGTGTTGTCACCTCCAGTGTGACATACCAGTGCAAAGGGTTAATAATAGTTTCTTAAATCGCAGGTGCCCTAATTTATAAATTTTTTGTCAAACCTGATTTCAGCTTCCTTAGCAAATTAAATGGCATTTTTGGCCTACTGTCAATGTAAATTAAAGTTGCGGGGTTAATTCTAGTTTCCGAGTTAGTATCCATAATGGATTCGGATAAATCATCATGGATTTCCCACGATCCGGTTTTTCTTTTTATGAAGCCAGTATAAAGCCCTGACAAACCACGACTTTGTGCATGTTGATAGTGAATAATACCAACTATAATACTAGCTTAGTGGACCCAAAATTCAGCTCTTATTAAATCTCGCTTATTTTGATATGGTACTTTTTATTGGGAAGCAGTGGTTGAACATCTACTACAGTAAACCCATTGCGAGTCTTAAGTTGTAGTTTATCAGGATTTTCGATTGGCGATTTACAATTAGTGCAGTTCGAACCGTAAAATTTAAACGAATCTTTAATTGTTTTAAGATCTCTTTCTTTGAAATTAACGTAGTCAATTGGGATATAAAAACTGTCTCTTTCATGTGGCTTTAAGCATTTTGGGCAATTATAGTTTAATTGAATAGAACGGGATAAAAAATATTCGATAAATTTTAAAACATTGCAAACCCAGTTTTGCTCGACGTTTGTACAAAAATTTGTTATATTAAAACACTTTAAAATCAAATGAGTTGATTCACACATTCACCTTTTTTTTTGAGTAGGGAAATTTTGAAAAATTCATAAAATCCGTTGGACGGGTCGCGCAAATATTTCATATGACCCAAAACATCCCTAAAGGTACATACAATACGATGGCATAATCAGATACGCGTAGCCATCTCTGCGATTGCCTGTTAATTGCCGTCAAACGCATACCATCACATTTTTTTAGTAGAGCAGTTTGAAAAATTCATAAAAACCGTTTGACGGGTCGCGCAAATATTTCATATGACTCGAAACATCCCTAAATGTACATACAATACGATGGCATACTCAGATATGCGTAGCCATCTCTGCGGTTGCCTGTTAATTTCTGTCAAACGCACATCATCACATTTTTTTAGTAGAGCAGTTTGAAAAATTCATAAAAACCCTTTGACGGTTCGTGCAAACCTCTAATATGACCCAAAACATCCCCAAAGGTAAATACAATATGGTGGCATACCCAGATATGCGTAACTATCTGTACGGTTGCTTGTCAATGGTTCTCAAACCCTAAGTTATTTTAACTATGCGTTGAAACTGTTGTAAGGTTTTTTTGTATAGCGTTACACTTTTACTAATACAATCACATATTTTGTCATTTGTCATAAACTTCACGTTAACTAACGTATTAAAGTAATTTTCAATATAAAATTTCTTTTTAAAGTCATCATTTTTTTTATTATTAAATTAATACAAACTAAAATTGAGCCAATCAGCAAAATTAAACTTTAAATTTGGAAAATATATTTTGTAAAAATATTGTATATTGACATTTCCTATCAATTCCAATTTAAGCCCTTTAATAGATTCATGATCATGACCCATTTCCAAACTAAATAAGCAACAACCCCACCTAATAAATAGCATATAGACTCTACCTACATAAAAATAAATAAAGAAAAATGGGATAAATTAAGTATGTAAAACCAGTACCTAAACAGAAACAAGTTTAGTGCTCGTTCATCTTATTTTATGCTCAAATAAATAAATATGCAATATGCAAAGAATAAAAAAATATGAATAACATATTTTTTTTTTTTTCATAGGGAGAAGGTATGTTGTGTAATCCTAACCGTGAGTTAATGAACCAACATTAACTCGCACATTCCAAAGATTCTTTCCCCATACAAATAATTCCAATTGTCCCAATTTCCCAACTATAATCATAACCGTGAGTTAATGAACCTACATTAACTCACATTCCAAAAATGTTTTCCCAATATCAATAAGTACAAAAAATTGCAAAATACAAATTACTAAAATAAGAAAAAAAAAACCTTAATAAGCATTGGCACAATTTTAGGCTATTTAACATAAATATAAAACAATAAATATTAAGGCGAATTGGCAATTTTAAAAATAAAAACTTTTGTGTTTAAGAAAATAAACTGATAGTTAGTAAGAATCACCGACCGAAAGCGGTCCTAGTTTAAAGAGAAAATAAAATAGATAAATAAATTCAGTGTAACCAATTTTGTTAAAATAAAGTTTATAAGTGTTATTGTGATCAGTGTCGTTTTAGTCGTGTTAATTATATATACATATATAAACAATAATAATAATAATATATAAATAAAAATATTAATAATTATAACAGTGGAAATATTATAACACTATAATGGCCTCCATTTAC
>CAUVYM010000617.1:2500-10000 GCA_963556165.1 Tipula helvola
CGGAATTAACCAGACAAATCACTCCACGAACTAAGAACGGCCATGCACCACCACCCATAGATTCGAGAAAGAGCTATTAATCTGTCTTACTCATTTATGTTCGGACCTGGTAAGTTTCCCCGTGTTGAGTCAAATTAAGCCGCAGGCTCCACTCCTGGTGGTGCCCTTCCGTCAATTCCTTTAAGTTTCAACTTTGCAACCATACTTCCCCCGGAGCCCAAAAGCTTTGGTTTCCCGGAAAGCGACTGAAAGAGCCATATATGTAGCTCCATCCAATTGCTAGCTGGCATCGTTTATGGTTAGAACTAGGGCGGTATCTGATCGCCTTCGAACCTCTAACTTTCGTTCTTGATTAATGAAAACATCTTTGGCAAATGCTTTCGCTTATGTTAGTCTTACGACGGTCCACGAATTTCACCTCTCGCGCCGTAATACTAATGCCCCCAACTGCTTCTATTAATCATTACGTCTTGATCTAAAAACCAATTGAAAATAGAACAGACGTCTTATTCCATTATTCCATGCAGAGAATATTTAGGCACAAATGGCCTGCTTTAAGCACTCTAATTTGTTCAAAGTAATTGTACTGTTCTAGACCAGCACTCGGTAAAGAGCACTAATTTAGATTTATTACGCGGATAAACTTACGTTTAAGCCACTACAGTAATACGTCATAGCATCAAGATGATGTACGAACCCAGTTACGGTGTACCACCTGTGCTTGACACAAGTTCAACTACGAACGTTTTAACCGCAACAACTTTAATATACGCTATTGGAGCTGGAATTACCGCGGCTGCTGGCACCAGACTTGCCCTCCAATTGTTCCTTGTTAAAGGATTTAAAGTGTACTCATTCCAATTACAGGGCCTCGGATTGAGTCCTGTATTGTTATTTTTCGTCACTACCTCCCCGTGCTGGGATTGGGTAATTTACGCGCCTGCTGCCTTCCTTAGATGTGGTAGCCGTTTCTCAGGCTCCCTCTCCGGAATCGAACCCTGATTCCCCGTTACCCGTTGCAACCATGGTAGTCCTAGATACTACCATCAATAGTTGATAGGGCAGACATTTGAAAGATCTATCGCCGGTACTGGACCATGCGATCTACATGTTATTCAGATTCATCTTATTAACGACACAGTATATAAATATACCTTAATGTATCGATTGATTTTAATCTAATAAAAGCACACGTTCCTTGCGGTCCGTGATTATGTGCATGTATTAGCTCTAGAATTACCACAGTTATCCATGTAACTATGTATACGATCTAATAAATCATAACTGATATACTGAGCCTTTTGCGGTTTCACTGTTCGAGAGTGTGTACTTAGACATGCATGGCTTAATCTTTGAGACAAGCATATAACTACTGGCAGGATCAACCAGAATGTAAATTATGATTTTGCTCATAAAATTGTAATCATTTTATGAACTAATTTATAACTTTTCGTATTAAATTTAATTTCAAACCAATACAATTCATATGATAAACTTAGGTTTATTCGTTTAATTTTTTTCATTAAAGGTGCAAATATTTATTTGTTCCTATTTCCAAATTATATGTGAATAGGAATTTTGTTCTTACTGATACAAAATTCTCACATTAACCAAATAAAATATCAAGATTCGAAATTCATTAAAAAATAAATTTTTAAATTTATTTTTTTTTTCTCATCTCAATATACTTACAGACCAACCGAATAACAAAATCAAAAAACAAAATTTTTTTTTTTTTTTTAATACAAATTTTTGTTCTCGCTTTGTTTTAATGTGTTAATAAATCTAATACAAAATTATTTTTATCATAAAAAATAAATTTTTTTTTTTTTTTATAATCCAAATTTTTGTTCTCGCTTTGTGATTTTCATACATACATTTTCATACATTTATTTTTATCATAAAAAATAAAAAAATTTTTTTTTTTATAATCCAAATTTTTGTTCTCGCTTTGTGATTTTCATGTTAAAGTAAAGAGCACAACATAAAAAATGAAACCATAGGATTTTTTTTTTTTTTGAAAAATTCAAAATTCATTATTTATTTATCGATTTGCTTATAATTAACCACATGAATTTATTAAATGTGTTAATAAATCTAATACAAAATTATTTTTATCATAAAAAATAATTTTTTTTTTTTTTTTATAATCCAAATTTTTGTTCTCGCTTTGTTATTTTCATGTTAAAGTAAAGAGCACAACATAAAAAATGAAACCATCGAATTTTTTTTTTTTTTCGAAATCCATTAACCACATGAATTTATTAAATGTGCTAATAAATCTAATACAAAATTATTTTTATCATAAAAAATAAATTTTTTTTTTTTTTTATAATCCAAATTTTTGTTCTCGCTTTGTGATTTTCATGTTAAAGTAAAGAGCACAACATAAAAAATGAAACCATCGGATTTTTTATTTTTTTTGAAAAATTCAAAATTCATTATTTATTTATCGATTTGCTTATAATTAACCACTTGAATTTATTAAATGTGTTAATAAATGTAATACAAAATTATTTTTATCATAAAAAATAAAAAACATTTTTTTTTTATAATCCAAATTTTTGTTCTCGCTTTGTGATTTTCATGTTAAAGTAAAGAGCACAACATAAAAAATGAAACCTTCGGATTTAAATGGAAAAAATACCAACAACACATAGTGTTCCCAAGCAGTCAACCATCTAAGTACTAACTATGCCCAATGTTGTTTGACTTCGGTGATCGGACGAGAACCGGTACGTAAACATGGTATGGTCGTTGACTACAGGAATATTATGTTAGGTCGCAATTATGTATGTCAATATCTTTTGTTTCATTTTAAACATGTTACATTTTATATACAACTTTGACTTATATGTGAACATAATAAGATCGTATATTACATTTAACATTATTATTATTTATACGACCAATCTATGATTAAAGCATGTTTTAGGTATCAGTATGATGGCTGATATTCCCTATTCACACTACTCCACCCGTAACTATGTCGTTTACAATTTGGCTTTATATTCATAAATGATCTCTTAACATAAAAAATGAATCCATCGGATTTTTTTTTTTTTTGAAAAATTCAAAATTCATTATTTATTTATCGATTTTCTTATAATTAACCACATGAATTTATTAAATGTGTTAATAAATCTAATAAAAAATTATTTTTATCATAAAAAATAAATTTTTTTTTTTTTTATAATCCAAATTTTTGTTCTCGCTTTGTGATTTTCATGTTAAAGTAAATTTGCTTATAATTAACCACATGAATTTATTAAATGTGTTAATAAATCTAATACATAATTATTTTTATCATAAAAAATAATTTTTTTTTTTTTTTATAATCCAAATTTTTGTTCTCGCTTTGTGATTTTCATGTTAAAGTAAAGAGCACAACATAAAAAATGAAACCATCGGATTTTTTTTTTTTTTCAAAAATTCAAAATTCATTATTTATTTATCGATTTGCTTATAATTAACCACATGAATTTATTAAATGTGTTAATAAATCTAATAAAAAATTATTTTTATCATAAAAAATAAAATTTTTTTTTTTTTATAATCCAAATTTTTGTTCTCGCTTTGTGATTTTCATGTTAAAGTAAAGAGCACAACATAAAAAATGATACCATCGGATTTTTTTTTTTTTTTCAAAAATTCAAAATTCATTATTTATTTATCGATTTGCTTATAATTAACCACATGAATTTATTAAATGTGTTAATAAATCTAATACATAATTATTTTTATCATAAAAAATAAAATTTTTTTTTTTTATAATCCAAATTTTTGTTCTCGCTTTGTGATTTTCATGTTAAAGTAAAGAGCACAACATAAAAAATGAAACCATCGGATTTTTTTTTTTTCAAAAATTCAAAATTCATTATTTATTTATCGATTTGCTTATAATTAACCACATGAATTTATTAAATGTGTTAATAAATCTAATAAAAAATTATTTTTATCATAAAAAATAATTTTTTTTTTTTTTTATAATCCAAATTTTTGTTCTCGCTTTGTGATTTTCATGTTAAAGTAAATTTGCTTATAATTAACCACATGAATTTATTAAATGTGTTAATAAATCTAATACATAATTATTTTTATCATAAAAAATAAAAAACATTTTTTTTTTATAATCCAAATTTTTGTTCTCGCTTTGTGATTTTCATGTTAAAGTAAAGAGCACAACATAAAAAATGAAACCATCGGATTTAAATGGAAAAAATACCAACAACACATAGTGTTCCCAAGCAGTCAACCATCTAAGTACTAACTATGCCCAATGTTGTTTGACTTCGGTGATCGGACGAGAACCGGTACGTAAACATGGTATGGTCGTTGACTACAGGAATATTATGTTAGGTCGCAATTATGTTGTCAATATCTTTTGTTTCATTTTAAACATGTTACATTTTATATACAACTTTGACTTATATGTGAACATAATAAGATCGTATATTACATTTAACATTATTATTATTTATACGACCAATCTATGATTAAAGCATGTTTTAGGTATCAGTATGATGGCTGATATTCCCTATTCACACTACTCCACCCGTAACTATGTCGTTTACAATTTGGCTTTATATTCATAAATGATCTCTTAACATAAAAAATGAATCCATCGGATTTTTTTTTTTTTGAAAAATTCAAAATTCATTATTTATTATCGATTTGCTTATAATTAACCACATGAATTTATTAAATGTGTTAATAAATCTAATATCAGGGGTACAAATTGAAAATGCGGGATTGATAACAGATGGCGTTACTAACGCTATACGCATCAGGCAGTACTGTGACTATGTTCATGTCAAAGCTACGTCTTATAGCTTTAATTTTCAGTATGTGTCAATTTGTCGCAGGGTCAAATTCATAGTTTTTTTGAGCTCTCAATATGTCGAGTTTCGTGCCAACAAAACAGCATTTGCGGGAAGTTTTAATTTACTTCTTTAATTTGAAGAAAAGTGCTGCTGAAGCACATCGATTGGTCTCCGAGACTTATCCGAGTCATGTTCCATCGGTTTCAACGTGCGAGAGATGGTTTGTGCGGTTTAGAAGTGGTGATTTTGACGTTGAGGACAAAGAGCGGCCGGGCCAAGTGAAAAAGTTTGAGAATGCTGAATTGGAGGCAATACTCAATGAAGACTCGTGTCAAACTCAACAAGAGCTCGCAGATTCATTGGGAGTGACACAACAAGCCATTTCCCATCGTATAAAAGCCCTCGGAATGATCCAAAAGCAAGGACATTGGGTGCCGTATGAGCTGAAGCCGAGAGACGTCGAGCGCCGTTTTTTTGCATGCGAACTGCTGCTCGAACGGCAAAAACGGAAGGGTTTTTTGCATCGCATTGTCACTGGTGATGAAAAGTGGATCCGTTACGATAACCCGAAGCGCAAAAAATCATATGGTTACCCCGGCCATGCATCATCATCGACGGCCAAACCAAATATTCACGGCGCCAAGCTCATGCTCTGTATTTGGTGGGACCAGCTGGGTGTGGTGTATTATGAGCTATTGAAATCGAACGAAACCATCACAGGAGCACTATACCGAACTCAATTGATGCGTTTGAGCCGCGCACTCAAAGAAAAACGGCCACAATACGAGCAAAGACACGACAAAGTAATTTTGCAACATGACAACGCTCGGCCACATGTTGCAGCGCCGGTCAAAACATACCTACAAACGCTGAAATGGGAAGTCTTACCCCACCCGCCGTATAGCCCAGACATTGCTCCTTCCGATTACCACCTTTTCCGATCGATGACACATGGCCTAGCTGACCAGCGCTTCCATTCTTACGAAGAAGCCCAAAAATGGGTCGATGACTGGATAGCAGCCAAGCCGGCCGAATTTTTTCGCGACGGTATCCGTAAATTGCCAGAAAGATGGGAAAAAGTTGTGGCTAGCGATGGACAATACTTTGAATAATTCATTTGTTACCATTTTTTCAGAATAAACGTTCAAAAATAGAAAAAAATCCCGCATTTTCAATTTGTACTCCTGATACATAATTATTTTTATCATAAAAAATAAATTTTTTTTTTTTTATAATCCAAATTTTTGTTCTCGCTTTGTGATTTTCATGTTAAAGTAAAGAGCACAACATAAAAAATGAAACCATCGGATTTTTTTTTTTTCAAAAATTCAAAATTCATTATTTATTTATCGATTTGCTTATAATTAACCACATGAATTTATTAAATGTGTTAATAAATCTAATACATAATTATTTTTATCATAAAAAATAAAATTTTTTTTTTTTATAATCCAAATTTTTGTTCTCGCTTTGTGATTTTCATGTTAAAGTAAAGAGCACAACATAAAAAATGAAACCATCGGATTTTTTTTTTTCAAAAATTCAAAATTCATTATTTATTTATCGATTTGCTTATAATTAACCACATGAATTTATTAAATGTGTTAATAAATCTAATAAAAAATTATTTTTATCATAAAAAATAAATTTTTTTTTTTTTTTGTAATCCAAATTTTTGTTCTCGCTTTGTGATTTTCATGTTAAAGTAAATTTGCTTATAATTAACCACATGAATTTATTAAATGTGTTAATAAATCTAATACATAATTATTTTTATCATAAAAAATAAATTTTTTTTTTTTTATAATCCAAATTTTTGTTCTCGCTTTGTGATTTTCATGTTAAAGTAAAGAGCACAACATAAAAAATGAAACCATCGGATTTTTTTTTTTTTTCAAAAATTCAAAATTCATTATTTATTTATCGATTTGCTTATAATTAACCACATGAATTTATTAAATGTGTTAATAAATCTAATAAAAAATTATTTTTATCATTTATCAACGTAATTTGCTTATAATTAACCACATGAATTTATTAAATGTGTTAATAAATCTAATAAAAAATTATTTTTATCATAAAAAATAAAATTTTTTTTTTTTTATAATCCAAATTTTTGTTCTCGCTTTGTGATTTTCATGTTAAAGTAAAGAGCACAACATAAAAAATGAAACCATCGGATTTTTTTTTTTTCAAAAATTCAAAATTCATTATTTATTTATCGATTTGCTTATAATTAACCACATGAATTTATTAAATGTGTTAATAAATCTAATACATAATTATTTTTATCATAAAAAATAAAATTTTTTTTTTTTATGATCCAAATTTTTGTTCTCGCTTTGTGATTTTCATGTTAAAGTAAAGAGCACAACATAAAAAATGAAACCATCGGATTTTTTTTTTTTCAAAAATTCAAAATTCATTATTTATTTATCGATTTGCTTATAATTAACCACATGAATTTATTAAATGTGTTAATAAATCTAATAAAAAATTATTTTTATCATAAAAAATAATTTTTTTTTTTTTTTATAATCCAAATTTTTGTTCTCGCTTTGTGATTTTCATGTTAAAGTAAATTTGCTTATAATTAACCACATGAATTTATTAAATGTGTTAATAAATCTAATACATAATTATTTTTATCATAAAAAATAATTTTTTTTTTTTTTAT
>CAUVYM010000618.1:0-57766 GCA_963556165.1 Tipula helvola
ATCTGTGTAACCTTGTGAAGACCTGGCTCGCTCATCAAGCATTCATCCATAGATAAGAATATTCTTATCTGTGATTCATCTACACCGTTGGTTATTAAATTAAGTTTTCAATGTTCTGATGATTATATGGTGATTATATCTCTCTAAATGGATATCTTGAAAATATTTCTTGGGATTTCCTTTATAATGAGATGAATATCAAAAATATGAGTAACCGGTTTTACGAAATTTTGTATCCGGGGATGGATTTATTTATTAAAAAAACTGTCAACAAACACAATTCGTATCGTGAAAAGTGGTTCAACAAAAAACTTGTTAATTTATATAACCGTAAAACCAAGGTACACAAGCGGTATAAAAGGACGAACGCATCTGCTGATTATACATTGTATTCTCACATTCGTATGAGTTTAAGGCTTTGGATCAATTTATGTATGGTAATTACTTGTTAGAAATTGAATCTGGTAGCAAGTCAAATCCATCGTGCTTTTGGCATTATATAAACTCAAATCTGTTGGTTATCCAATACCCATGAGTTATGAGGATAAGGAAGCTCATGATCTAAATTGTGTTTGCGAAATATTTATAACGTTTTTCAAATCCGTTTATTCAGTTGATAATGTTTTGACATTTGTCTCTGACCATGACATTATCAATAGTCATATTTCCGGTATTTCTTCTTTTACGGGAGAACAAATTAAAACAGTTACTTCAAAACCGTTCCCACAGTTACTCAAAAAATATACTTAGTATTTTTGGCCGGTTTTCTTAAGTCGCGGAAAACGTTTGGGATAATTTACATAAGACATAAACAGTGACCGTAATACGATTTTTCTATACTAAACACCCTTAGTCTCTATAACTTTTCAAATGATGATGGTTTTCTGTTAGATTACATCCACAGTTACTCAAAAATATACTTAGTATTTTTGGCCGGTTTTTCTAAGTCGCGGAAAACGTTTGGGAAATTTACATAAGACATAAACAGTGACCGTAATACGATTTTTCTATACTAAACACCCTTAGTCTCTATAACTTTTCAAATGATGATGGTTTTCTGTTAGATTACATCCACAGTTACTCAAAAATATACTTAGTATTTTTGGCCGGTTTTTCTAAGTCGCGGAAAACGTTTGGGAAATTTACATAAGACATAAACAGTGACCGTAATACGATTTTTCTATACTAAACACCCTTAGTCTCTATAACTTTTCAAATGATGACGGTTTTCTGTTAGATTACATCCACAGTTACACAAAAATATACTTAGTATTTTTGGCCGGTTTTTCTAAGTCGCGGAAAACGTTTGGGAAATTTACATAAGACATAAACAGTGACCGTAATACGATTTTTCTATACTAAACACCCTTAGTCTCTATAACTTTTCAAATGATGATGGTTTTCTGTTAGATTACATTCGCAGTTACTCAAAAATATACTTAGTATTTTTGGCCGGTTTTTCTAAGTCGCGGAAAACGTTTGGGAAATTTACATAAACAGAAACCGTAATACGATTTTTCTATACTAAACACCCTTAGTCTCTATAACTTTTCAAATGATGATGATTTTCTGTTAGTTTACATCCACAGTTACTCAAAAATATACTTAGTATTTTTGGCCGGTTTTTCTAAGTCGCGGAAAACGTTTGGGAAAATTTACATAAGACATAAACAGTGACCGTAATATGATTTTTCTATACTAAACACCCTTAGTCTCTATAACTTTTCAAATGATGATGGTTTTCTGTTAGATTACATCCACAGTTACTCAAAAATATACTTAGTATTTTTGGCCGGTTTTTCTAAGTCGCGGAAAACGTTTGGGAAATTTACATAAGACATAAACAGTGACCGTAATACGATTTTTCTATACTAAACACCCTTAGTCTCTATAACTTTTCAAATGATGATGGTTTTCTGTTAGATTACATCCACAGTTACTCAAAAATATACTTAGTATTTTTGGCCGGTTTTTCTAAGTCGCGGAAAACGTTTGGGAAATTTACATAAGACATAAACAGTGACCGTAATACGATTTTTCTATACTAAACACCCTTAGTCTCTATAACTTTTCAAATGATGACGGTTTTCTGTTAGATTACATCCACAGTTACACAAAAATATACTTAGTATTTTTGGCCGGTTTTTCTAAGTCGCGGAAAACGTTTGGGAAATTTACATAAGACATAAACAGTGACCGTAATACGATTTTTCTATACTAAACACCCTTAGTCTCTATAACTTTTCAAATGATGATGGTTTTCTGTTAGATTACATTCGCAGTTACTCAAAAATATACTTAGTATTTTTGGCCGGTTTTTCTAAGTCGCGGAAAACGTTTGGGAAATTTACATAAGACATAAACAGTGACCGTAATACGATTTTTCTATACTAAACACCCTTAGTCTCTATAACTTTTCAAATGATGATGGTTTTCTGTTAGATTACATCCACAGTTACACAAAAATATACTTAGTATTTTTGGCCGGTTTTTCTAAGTCGCGGAAAACGTTTGGGAAATTTACATAAGACATAAACAGTGACCGTAATACGATTTTTCTATACTAAACACCCTTAGTCTCTATAACTTTTCAAATGATGATGGTTTTCTGTTAGATTACATCCACAGTTACACAAAAATATACTTAGTATTTTTGGCCGGTTTTTCTAAGTCGCGGAAAACGTTTGGGAAATTTACATAAGACATAAACAGAAACCGTAATACGATTTTTCTATACTAAACACCCTTAGTCTCTATAACTTTTCAAATGATGATGATTTTCTGTTAGTTTACATCCACAGTTACTCAAAAATATACTTAGTATTTTTGGCCGGTTTTTCTAAGTCGCGGAAAACGTTTGGGAAAATTTACATAAGACATAAACAGTGACCGTAATATGATTTTTCTATACTAAACACCCTTAGTCTCTATAACTTTTCAAATGATGATGGTTTTCTGTTAGATTACATCCACAGTTACTCAAAAATATACTTAGTATTTTTGGCCGGTTTTTCTAAGTCGCGGAAAACGTTTGGGAAATTTACATAAACAGAAACCGTAATACGATTTTTCTATACTAAACACCCTTAGTCTCTATAACTTTTCAAATGATGATGATTTTCTGTTAGTTTACATCCACAGTTACTCAAAAATATACTTAGTATTTTTGGCCGGTTTTTCTAAGTCGCGGAAAACGTTTGGGAAAATTTACATAAGACATAAACAGTGACCGTAATATGATTTTGCTATACTAAACAACCTTAGTCTCTATAACTTTTCAAATGATGATGGTTTTCTGTTAGATTACAACCACAGTTACTCAAAAATATACTTAGTATTTTTGGCCGGTTTTTCTAAGTCGCGGAAAACGTTTGGGAAATTTACATAAGACATAAACAGTGACCGTAATACGATTTTTCTATACTAAACACCCTTAGTCTCTATAACTTTTCAAATGATGACGGTTTTCTGTTAGATTACATCCACAGTTACACAAAAATATACTTAGTATTTTTGGCCGGTTTTCTTAAGTCGCGGAAAACGTTTGGGATAATTTACATAAGACATAAACAGTGACCGTAATACGATTTTTCTATACTAAACACCCTTAGTCTCTATAACTTTTCAAATGATGATGGTTTTCTGTTAGATTACATCCACAGTTACACAAAAATATACTTAGTATTTTTGGCCGGTTTTTCTAAGTCGCGGAAAACGTTTGGGAAATTTACATAAACAGAAACCGTAATACGATTTTTCTATACTAAACACCCTTAGTCTCTATAACTTTTCAAATGATGATGATTTTCTGTTAGTTTACATCCACAGTTACTCAAAAATATACTTAGTATTTTTGGCCGGTTTTTCTAAGTCGCGGAAAACGTTTGGGAAAATTTACATAAGACATAAACAGTGACCGTAATATGATTTTTCTATACTAAACACCCTTAGTCTCTATAACTTTTCAAATGATGATGGTTTTCTGTTAGATTACATCCACAGTTACACAAAAATATACTTAGTATTTTTGGCCGGTTTTTCTAAGTCGCGGAAAACGTTTGGGAAATTTACATAAGACATAAACAGTGACCGTAATACGATTTTTCTATACTAAACACCCTTAGTCTCTATAACTTTTCAAATGATGACGGTTTTCTGTTAGATTACATCCACAGTTACACAAAAATATACTTAGTATTTTTGGCCGGTTTTTCTAAGTCGCGGAAAACGTTTGGGAAATTTACATAAGACATAAACAGTGACCGTAATACGATTTTTCTATACTAAACACCCTTAGTCTCTATAACTTTTCAAATGATGATGGTTTTCTGTTAGATTACATCCACAGTTACACAAAAATATACTTAGTATTTTTGGCCGGTTTTTCTAAGTCGCGGAAAACGTTTGGGAAATTTACATAAGACATAAACAGTGACCGTAATACGATTTTTCTATACTAAACACCCTTAGTCTCTATAACTTTTCAAATGATGACGGTTTTCTGTTAGATTACATCCACAGTTACACAAAAATATACTTAGTATTTTTGGCCGGTTTTTCTAAGTCGCGGAAAACGTTTGGGAAATTTACATAAGACATAAACAGTGACCGTAATACGATTTTTCTATACTAAACACCCTTAGTCTCTATAACTTTTCAAATGATGATGGTTTTCTGTTAGATTACATCCACAGTTACACAAAAATATACTTAGTATTTTTGGCCGGTTTTTCTAAGTCGCGGAAAACGGTTGGGAAAATTTACATAAGACATAAACAGTGACCGTAATATGATTTTGCTATACTAAACAACCTTAGTCTCTATAACTTTTCAAATGATGATGGTTTTCTGTTAGATTACAACCACAGTTACTCAAAAATATACTTAGTATTTTTGGCCGGTTTTTCTAAGTCGCGGAAAACGTTTGGGAAATTTACATAAACAGAAACCGTAATACGATTTTTCTATACTAAACACCCTTAGTCTCTATAACTTTTCAAATGATGATGGTTTTCTGTTAGATTACATCCACAGTTACTCAAAAATATACTTAGTATTTTTGGCCGGTTTTTCTAAGTCGCGGAAAACGTTTGGGAAATTTACATAAGACATAAACAGTGACCGTAATACGATTTTTCTATACTAAACACCCTTAGTCTCTATAACTTTTCAAATGATGATGGTTTTCTGTTAGATTACAACCACAGTTACTCAAAAATATACTTAGTATTTTTGGCCGGTTTTTCTAAGTCGCGGAAAACGTTTGGGAAATTTACATAAACAGAAACCGTAATACGATTTTTCTATACTAAACACCCTTAGTCTCTATAACTTTTCAAATGATGATGGTTTTCTGTTAGATTACATCCACAGTTACTCAAAAATATACTTAGTATTTTTGGCCGGTTTTTCTAAGTCGCGGAAAACGTTTGGGAAATTTACATAAGACATAAACAGTGACCGTAATACGATTTTTCTATACTAAACACCCTTAGTCTCTATAACTTTTCAAATGATGATGGTTTTCTGTTAGATTACATCCACAGTTACTCAAAAATATACTTAGTATTTTTGGCCGGTTTTTCTAAGTCGCGGAAAACGTTTGGGAAATTTACATAAGACATAAACAGTGACCGTAATATGATTTTTCTATACTAAACACCCTTAGTCTCTATAACTTTTCAAATGATGATGGTTTTCTGTTAGATTACATCCACAGTTACTCAAAAATATACTTAGTATTTTTGGCCGGTTTTTCTAAGTCGCGGAAAACGTTTGGGAAATTTACATAACACATAAACAGTGACCGTAATACGATTTTTCTATACTAAACACCCTTAGTCTCTATAACTTTTCAAATGATGATGGTTTTCTGTTAGATTACATCCACAGTTACACAAAAATATACTTAGTATTTTTGGCCGGTTTTTCTAAGTCGCGGAAAACGGTTGGGAAAATTTACATAAGACATAAACAGTGACCGTAATATGATTTTGCTATACTAAACAACCTTAGTCTCTATAACTTTTCAAATGATGATGGTTTTCTGTTAGATTACAACCACAGTTACTCAAAAATATACTTAGTATTTTTGGCCGGTTTTTCTAAGTCGCGGAAAACGTTTGGGAAAATTTACATAAGACATAAACGGTGACCGTAATACGATTTTTCTATACTAAACACCCTTAGTCTCTATAACTTTTCAAATGATGATGGTTTTCTGTTAGATTACAACCACAGTTACTCAAAAATATACTTAGTATTTTTGGCCGGTTTTTCTAAGTCGCGGAAAACGTTTGGGAAAATTTACATAAGACATAAAGAGTGACCGTAATACGATTTTTCTATACTAAACACCCTTAGTCTCTATAACTTTTCAAATGATGATGGTTTTCTGTTAGATTACATCCACAGTTACTCAAAAATATACTTAGTATTTTTGGCCGGTTTTTCTAAGTCGCGGAAAACGTTTGGGAAATTTACATAAGACATAAACAGTGACCGTAATATGATTTTTCTATACTAAACACCCTTAGTCTCCATAACTTTTCAAATGATGATGGTTTTCTGTTAGATTACATTCGCAGTTACTCAAAAATATACTTAGTATTTTTGGCCGGTTTTTCTAAGTCGCGGAAAACGTTTGGGAAATTTACATAAACAGAAACCGTAATACGATTTTTCTATACTAAACACCCTTAGTCTCTATAACTTTTCAAATGATGATGGTTTTCTGTTAGATTACATCCACAGTTACTCAAAAATATACTTAGTATTTTTGGCCGGTTTTTCTAAGTCGCGGAAAACGTTTGGGAAATTTACATAAGACATAAACAGTGACCGTAATACGATTTTTCTATACTAAACACCCTTAGTCTCTATAACTTTTCAAATGATGATGGTTTTCTGTTAGATTACATCCACAGTTACTCAAAAATATACTTAGTATTTTTGGCCGGTTTTTCTAAGTCGCGGAAAACGTTTGGGAAATTTACATAAGACATAAACAGTGACCGTAATACGATTTTTCTATACTAAACACCCTTAGTCTCTATAACTTTTCAAATGATGATGGTTTTCTGTTAGATTACATCCACAGTTACTCAAAAATATACTTAGTATTTTTGGCCGGTTTTTCTAAGTCGCGGAAAACGTTTGGGAAATTTACATAAGACATAAACCGTGACCGTAATACGATTTTTCTATACTAAACACCCTTAGTCTCTATAACTTTTCAAATGATGATGGTTTTCTGTTAGATTACATCCACAGTTACTCAAAAATATACTTAGTATTTTTGGCCGGTTTTTCTAAGTCGCGGAAAACGTTTGGGAAATTTACATAAGACATAAACAGTGACCGTAATACGATTTTTCTATACTAAACACCCTTAGTCTCTATAACTTTTCAAATGATGATGGTTTTCTGTTAGATTACATCCACAGTTACTCAAAAATATACTTAGTATTTTTGGCCGGTTTTTCTAAGTCGCGGAAAACGTTTGGGAAATTTACATAAGACATAAACAGTGACCGTAATACGATTTTTCTATACTAAACACCCTTAGTCTCTATAACTTTTCAAATGATGATGATTTTCTGTTAGTTTACATCCACAGTTACTCAAAAATATACTTAGTATTTTTAGCCGGTTTTTCTAAGTCGCGGAAAACGTTTTGGAAAATTTACATAAGACATAAACAGTGACCATAATACGATTTTTCTATACTAAACACCCTTAGTCTCTATAACTTTTCAAATGATGATGATTTTCTGTTAGTTTACATCCACAGTTACTCAAAAATATACTTAGTATTTTTGGCCGGTTTTTCTAAGTCGCGGAAAACGTTTGGGAAAATTTACATAAGACATAAACAGTGACCGTAATACGATTTTTCTATACTAAACACCCTTAGTCTCTATAACTTTTCAAATGATGATGGTTTTCTGTTAGATTACAACCACAGTTACTCAAAAATATACTTAGTATTTTTGGCCGGTTTTTCTAAGTCGCGGAAAACGTTTGGGAAATTTACATAAGACATAAACAGTGACCGTAATACGATTTTTCTATACTAAACACCCTTAGTCTCTATAACTTTTCAAATGATGATGGTTTTCTGTTAGATTACATCCACAGTTACTCAAAAATATACTTAGTATTTTTGGCCGGTTTTTCTAAGTCGCGGAAAACGTTTGGGAAATTTACATAAGACATAAACAGTGACCGTAATACGATTTTTCTATACTAAACACCCTTAGTCTCTATAACTTTTCAAATGATGATGATTTTCTGTTAGTTTACATCCACAGTTACTCAAAAATATACTTAGTATTTTTAGCCGGTTTTTCTAAGTCGCGGAAAACGTTTTGGAAAATTTACATAAGACATAAACAGTGACCATAATACGATTTTTCTATACTAAACACCCTTAGTCTCTATAACTTTTCAAATGATGATGATTTTCTGTTAGTTTACATCCACAGTTACTCAAAAATATACTTAGTATTTTTGGCCGGTTTTTCTAAGTCGCGGAAAACGTTTGGGAAAATTTACATAAGACATAAACAGTGACCGTAATACGATTTTTCTATACTAAACACCCTTAGTCTCTATAACTTTTCAAATGATGATGGTTTTCTGTTAGATTACAACCACAGTTACTCAAAAATATACTTAGTATTTTTGGCCGGTTTTTCTAAGTCGCGGAAAACGTTTGGGAAATTTACATAAGACATAAACAGTGACCGTAATACGATTTTTCTATACTAAACACCCTTAGTCTCTATAACTTTTCAAATGATGATGGTTTTCTGTTAGTTTGGAGAAAATTATACGTTTTTCACTTATAAGCTAACTCTATATAGTACATACATACATGATAATTTAGACTTTTCAATACAATATTTTTAATTTCCATTACTTAATGCGTAATGTATATAATTTATTCGTTAATGCGCAGTTTTACTCATACATTCGAAAAATTTGTTGTTTTTGTGATTTTAGGAATGTTTAGGAAGAAATTCACATTCATGTTAAGATTGTATGAACATTCATTAGATTTTAGAAGAGGACCAACCAAATCTAAGTCTATATGTTGAAATCTTGTTTTAAATGTTCTTGTTCAAGAAACTATCTCTCAAAGCTCGCGCAATTCATTAGGTTGTTAATGAGAGAACAAGCAAAGAATACTGTTTAGAGAATGACTTACCGCTATATAAAAATTATTTTCCTCAATATCTCCAAACAGCTGATACCTCATTTCTTTGATACTATCACTATCTCACTTATTTTATTGTTTTACTTTTGTCTATTCGATTAATTATTTTGTTTTTTTTTTACTCACCAACTGTACACTCTCACTGTTTTGCAAAATACTGATCGCCCACACAAATCGATTCAAATACATACGATTGTATAACGGACTTACGAGTTTACCTTTTATTGGTGCAAGCACATAATCAACCTTACATTTAATACATTTTACGCTCAACAAATAGAAATCCTATCCTAAATCATACAAAACAAAAATCTACAACAAAACAACTCGAAGAACGGCCAATAAAACATTTATGACCTTAAATTTTCATATCTCCGTTATCCCAGTTTTTTTATTGTGGATTTTTGTTTGTTATGATCACATTGCAAATTTGTTGAACGTAAAATGCAATAAATATGAGTGCAATAAAATCAACAAAATGTAAATTCGTAAGTCCGTTATAAAATCGTATGTTTTTGAATCGATTTGTGAGGGAGATCAGTATTTGTTAAACAGTGAAATGTGAAAGTGTATAATTAGTGCGGGTAGTTAAAAAACAAATTTAAAATTATTAAATAATTGAACAGACAAAAATAAAAAAAATAAAAAATTAGTGAGATAGTGGTATTCAATTGTTTTTCGAAACAAGCACAGACTCGGTATCAGAAGAGTGAACAATCAGCTGTGCATAGCGGTGAGTCATTCATTCATGTTTATTCATGTATTTTGGATTAGTGTATATGTACATAGTTTATAAAAAACAAATTTAATCAAAAGATAAAAAACGCTTAAGGATTAGTAAATAAAAAACCTAAAACATCCGGATAAAAAAAAATGTACACTAACTAAAACTACTAAAATGGTATCGCAGATCATATATTATGCCTTCAGATTGTATTGTATGAATATTTGCAAATACATATTTTGTATCGCATAAAATATTTGGGCGATACATTCAACTGATTTTACGAATTTTTTAAAACTGATTTTCTAAAAAGTACAGCTGGGCGTTTGACTGCTATTAATTCAACAATATTGTAAATAAATGTCTGTGTATTTTATAATTTTTTGATCATTAATCATTTTTTCACACTCGGACACGGATTTGCCTAAAATCATGAACAAATTCTGGGAATATCGAATTGTTGGTTTCGTAGAAGCGATTTTAATCCTCAACTTTTCTTGTCAACTTTTTTAGTGATCGGCTTCAATAAAGCATGTAACATTTTCAGTCAAATTATCGTTACATTTTCAGTAAAAATTGGTTTTTCCTGTGCCATAATTTTTTCTAAACCAAATTTTTTATTTACTATGTGTTGGGTTTACGGTGTTCCATAAATTTGATTGATTTCAATTGATGGTCGTCTTTTCCAAATCTTTTTTAAATTAGAATTTTAGTGGAATTAAGGCATATTACTGAACATTCGAAAACCGTCACGCAATTTGGGTATAGGCTTCGATTTTATAAATAAGTTACAAGAGTATGTCCTTGGCGTGAAATACTCCCACTATTTTATCTAATTCGCCTTTAGCCTCGTAATTCACAGTACCAATTTTCTTCGAGATAATGCCCTTAGCATACTGGGGTGCGAATTTAGCACAGCATTTCTTTACAGCATCAGTTTGTTAGTGAGTACAAACGTATATTGCCTGACCAACATGAAAATCTATGTAACGGGTTATTATTATTAAGCTTATATATAATATCATTACAAATATTTTGATATTATAATTATGTTATATAAAATTGTCTAAGTTATCCATCCACAATATCGCATCGTCAGTCATTTGATGAATTTCCTTCAATCCGTCTTTAAATCTTCTAAATATGCATTCTTGATAAATGTGAGCAATATTTTGTATAGGATGTCCACAATCACAGGCGGCTGCAATTTCATGGTTGTACCGATTTAATTCAGAATTTGTCACCTCGTGATTTGTTCTAAATCTATTGACTAAGGTCCAATGATATCTTAAATTTGTAAATCCAGGGACAACTAATGTTGGATCTTCGATTAGATGCTTGTTGACAAACTCTGATTCATTGAAAAGTGCCTTCCAGTTGTTATGATGTCATAATTGGTTAAGTCTCCCAACTCACCAATTTTTGTCCAAAAAGGTTTTCTAGACTTCAGACGGTTTACCATTCTTCCATCGATGTCGAAATGAGTAGGAAAGTTTAAATTTCTTGTAATTTTTAAATGTTCTTTGTATAATGCATGCTAACTGTCTTCTAAGGTGAGGTGGTTCAATATTGGACAATATCGGCAGCCATGGTAATGGTGTTGTTTTAATTGTACCCGAAATAATTCGCATGCAACTATTGTGTTTTGTATTTACATGATTTGTATGGACACTATGTTCCCAGACAGGTGAACAATATTCAGCCGCTAGATACACCAGTGACATTGCTGATATACGTAACGTTTTAGCGTGCGCACCCCATCGAGTTCCAGATAGTTTTTGAATAATGTTCACCCTTGATTTAACCTTTTGTCCAAGTTTTAAACAATGACTTCTAAAAGTTAAAGCTCGATCCAAAGTAACTCCCAAATACATCGGATTCTGATTAAATTTGATTAAAATTCCATCCATGTAGACATTTAACCGAGTATTCGAATGTTGATTCGATAAATGAAAAAATGTAACGTCGGTTTTGCTGGGATTCATTTAGTAAATCCAAATCCAATGTCAAAGTACGCTCTGCATCACTCACCGCTCTGTCATTGTAAGGAAATTGGTAAGCTATTGCCAAATCATCAGCGTAAAGAAACTTTCTAGATTTTGTTTCTGGCAAATCAGATGTATATACATTGAACAAACCAGGAGCAAGAACTCAACCTTGAGGCAATCCATTATTCACACATCAAATTCTACTTTTCTGATTTCCCAAATGTACAACAAATTTTCGATTCGATAACAGAGATCATGTTTAAAGTTTTTGAACATTTTAATATCTTACTTAATTTCAACATCAATCCTTTCTTCCATATCGTATCATACGATGCACTTAGACTCACGAACGCAACAGCAGTTTGCAATTTGTCTTGGAATCCTGCTTCAATATGTGTAACCAAAGACAAAACTTGATCAGAACAGTTTCTACCTGGACGAAAACCGGCTTGATAATTTGGAATATTTTCTTCCAAATTCAAGTGTTGGAAAAATTCTGTTATAAATAATTTTTTCGAAAATTTTATAACCAATGCACAGCAAAGATATCGGTATATAATTTTCAGGTAGATGTTTGTCCTTTCCTGGTTTTAAAATGGCACGAACTTTTGATAAATTCCAAATCGGAGGAATTTTGCACGATTATGACAATCAGAATAAAATTTCACCAACCAATTACGGGCGTTTTTTGATAAATTAATAAACAATTCGGGAAACAACTCATCCACTCCACTAGCTTTTCTTGGTTTTAGATATGTTAGTACCCTATTAATTTCATCTAAAGATACTGACGAAACCAATGGGGAATCCGTAATTAACTTCTTTGATGTTCTCCATTTATTTTTAACGTTTCGAATTTTATCTTTGGGTATACGAAATTTTGAGTTTTTGACTAATCTTGACGCAACATCCTTCGGATGTACTGTTGTAATGTTAACCCCATTCTTATTACTAGAATCACCACTTTTCTTTAATAAATCCCATGCTTTTCTGCTTGAACGTGAAAAATCCATTGTTTCAAATAAATTTATCCATTTCGCAGTACGCTCCTGATTTAATTCATCTGCTCATTCTTTAGATTCGTTCTCTTGATACAACATCCATAATCTTTCACATTCAACGGACCAATTTGGAAAGTATGTTCTTTCAAACCCTCTTGGAATAAATCGTTTGGCCGTCGCTATTAGGAGTCCTACAAATCTATTATAGTTTTCAACAACCGGAAGAATCCATCTGATGTTCGAGTCTATGGCTTTGGCTAATTCTGTCCAATTACCTTTTTAAAAGTTCCATCTCGGTTTCGGCAATAATTTTACTATTGGAATTTTTATTCCGACTTCTAGAAAAACACATCGATGTTTACTTCTTGGAAATTTATTACTTACAGTTCTTACAGCAAATAAGACATTGAATGAATCATCTGTTGAAACAAAACATAGATCCGGGTTATATCGTCTGTTCCATCTAGCAGAATGAAATGTTGGTTTATCTTTAGCATCAAATAATAAGTCAAACGGTTTCTGTTTGCCCAATCAACTATAAATTCTCCATTCAAATCATCTTGGTTGTAACCCCCAGGCAATGATGACTATTAAAATCGCCCATATATACTGCGGGATAATTAGATACCGGCAATGGTGTAGACCAAGAAGAGCCAGGAGGTTTATAGAAATTTAAAATTTTTACGTCGTTTAATTTGATAACCAGAATTTCAATATTATTGATGTTTCATTTAACTTACTAACACGGAACAATCGTCAAATATATCACTTCTTATAAATGTCGCAATTCCATAATGTTCATGATGAATAGAATCAATGCACGAAAATTCATTTATTAATCCGCAATTCAAAAATTGAAGATCATCTTTCATATGGGATTCCTGTAGAAGCAAACCATCACATTTATTGGTTTGAAGAAATCTTGACAAATATTCAACTTTCGCCTTCGTTAATCCTTCAACATTTAATTGACATATTTTAATAACAGCGCCGACGGTACGCCATTGTGGTTGATAGTCTTCTTCTTCAACATCAATATCAATATTTGTTTCACCGGGAGGTTCAGAATTGAACAGGTTCGGCGTATAATTTTCTAATATTTCTTTATCCTTAACAGATACCGCTGGACCTCACAGGTTATTAGAATTACATAGACATTTGAAAAAAAAACTAACGTTTAAAGTAAAAAATTACACAAATCAAACAAAAAATTACGGAAGAAAATAAACATTCAACCGTTTTTTTTTTTACAGTTCGCCTACTCTGGAACGGGTACTTAAATTATATCTGTTTGAATTTTTCTCATAGGCCTTTTCAATGATGGCTTTCGCTTCATTATGGATTATTGCAAGTCTTTCTGGGAGAGGCAACATTATTTCTCGTTCGATAAATTTCCTATGTCCCTCAGTAATCTATAGTTGTTCCCGTGGTTAATTTTATGATACCCAAACAAAAGGAAATGCTGCATACTATTTGTAGTAGCATGGACACCATTACGAAGTATATGCAATCTCATATAAATGCTTATCCCAGTAGGTATATTATTTGAGATGTATGAGCGAATTGCAGCCAATATGGAACGATTGACTCTCTCGCCGCGAAATTCAAGTCAATTATACCGTTTTCTTTGAGGAATTCACGATGCTTTACACTTTTGAACGAACACCTGTACTATTTCCGGAACTCCAAAAACGGTAAATACATGGTTACTAAAAAAATCGATAATTTGCCACGCGGTTTACATTTAAATAATGCGTGTTGTCGTCTATTGGTTTCAGAGTTAACATCAGAAATTGTACCGATATTCAGATTAGGAGTTATATTAAACCGTTCCCAAAAATCTGTTCCAAGATATAACGGAGACTATAATTTGCAGCCACACGTAGCCTCCAATTCGGTTACATATTCCGCCATCAGTTTTTATGAACGAATGTAATTTAGTGAATCCAATTTTTTCACTTGCAAGGAATTCTAAGGTATACTTAAAACGCTCACTGATATAAAAGACCATACATACTTTACTTACCAATATTGACTTGTGCGTAAGGACGCGGATCCATTTTATAAAGTCTGTGCACTATTGAGAAAATGCATTTCTTTGTAAAAGACCGCTTCTGATAAAAGTATTTGATGGCACGAATTTTTCTTTTGTTAGATTTTGTTGGTATTGTAATTAGGTTAGTTTTGTCAGTTTAAGGGAGAACACCACTGTGCCCTACCATTTTCAAGTGCTTAGTTTGGTATTTTTTTTTGAGAAATGGGTTGGGTTTAGAGAAAAAAAAAGTTTTAGGCTATATTTGGCATATATTTAAGTAACCAAAAAAAAATTTATATGTAAAAAAAATACAAAATGGCGGCGCTAGAGTAGCTTTAGTAGAAGTGATTTTGCCTAGAGTCGCTCCGCTGCACGCAGTAGAAGTGTCTTAAATTTGTTCCTGGAATAAAAAATAAAATATTTTCATGAAATATATTAGTTTTAGCATCGAAGTACATGAGGAAATTAAAAGATTCGAAAAAATAAAAAATTGAGACAAGTTTGAAGAAAAAGTTTCATTTTTCGACTATAATTTTCGTATAAAAAGTTTTATAAGTATCTTTTTTAATTTTTAATGAATCAAAAAAAACTCATGTACTTCGATTTTAAATCTATTTAAGAAACTACAGTTCAATTTTCAAGTCGATTGAACAAAAATTGATTGAATTCTGCTGCGTGCAAATTTCCAAAACACGGTTTCGAGAAAAACGCGTTTAAAGTTTTTGGTATCAATAACTTTTCAATAAGAGCTCTCAGGAAAATGCTTGAAAACCTTCTAAAAAAATTTTTTTTTAGCCATAAACGAATTTGTATCATATTTTTGAAGGTCTAAAGGATTTTTTAAAGGCAAAAAAAAAAATTGATTTTTTGAAAATCTATCAGTGGTGTTCTCCCTTAAGAATGCGGTTAAATCTTAAGCTTGATGACCTCAAATACTCACATTCGGCCGTGGGTTTCCCTGATTAAATTTTGAATAATTCCTTCAGAATGGTTTACGCACGTTTGCTGATCCACAACCAAAATGGAAAATACTTTGGAATTTTTCACTACAGTCCTGGCATATATCTATGGCCGAATTCTCTACAGTTCTAGCAAATCTGGTCTATTAGGCGATTAACAGTGAAGTTTGCAATCTCATCTGTTTCGCATCATTACCCCAAACATAAATTCTTTTTTGCCACGTTGAGTTTATGTACCACTGCAGGCTGTCTGTGTATTTAAACCATACTCCTGGTGAATCAATTGCCAATTTTGTTCTGGCTGGAATTACGAGTCGATTTATTTTTTCAATTTGACCGTTTTCTCTGGGTACTGCTGATGATACAATAATTGGAAAATTCATTTGATCTGAATGGTTTGATCTGCTATAATTCGCTTTATTCCACCATCTTCTTTATGCCCAGCTTCGTGCGTGTTTTCCACGTGAAGTTCGCCTTTTCTTCGGGACACAAAATAATTTTCGATCTTCGCCGTCTTCATTGTTACAGTACATCTCTCTTCATTATAAAACTTGCGTGTAGGGTTTGTATTCTAGAATCTTTATGATTGAAGTGAAATAATCGTCTTCTCGCGGAGCCTTTCTCTAAACATAGCCAAAATCTTCTAGTTGTAACGCCCAACTAGCAATTCGCGGTGCAATATCTTTCATCATCATTGTTGATTTAAACGTGGTACAGTCCGTAACGATTTAAAATTTAAGTCCAAACAAGTAGACTCGCAATATTTTCAAAGACGCTACGATTGCAAGTACCTCCAACTCATAGGAACAGTACCTACCTCTCTTGACATGACGAAGTTTTTTTACTAAAATAGTAAACAGGATAAAATGTTCCATCATGTTTACCTTTTTGCAATAAAATTGCTCCGAATCCAAATTTGTACACAATATACATCTGTGTGGAGTTCAGTCTCGGATTCGGGTCTGAAAATACATAGAACCGGTTTCGTAGTTAACAATTTGTGTAATTCTACAAATGCTAATTTTTGTGGTGGCTGGAACTGAAACTTTACATTCTTCCTTTGCAAATCTGATGACGGTTTTGCCACAACCGAGTAATTTGCCACAAACCTTCTAAAGTATCCTGTCTATACGAGAAAACTTTGTATTTGTTTGATCGTCTTTGGTTGCGAAAATTTTTCCAATGTTTTGGTTTTGGTAGAAAAAACTAGGAACTGACATTTATACCATTTGAACTCCAGACCATAACACTTTATTTAGTTTATCCAATCCATTTTCTTCGTTGATGGATGGAATAATAATATCGTCAATCTAAACTAAAATTTCTGAATTCGCCATCAAGTTTCTAAATACCCAGAGTAGTTATCATTGAAATACTGCTGGCGGAGTACACAAGCCAAAGGGCATTCGTAAAAATTCAAAATGTCCTGTTGGGCTCACAAAAGTGGTATACTTTATGCTAGGTTCATTGACCTTAAAATGAAAAAATCTATTTCATAGAACCAAAGTAGTTAATATACGGGAACTGTGTTATCTATCGATCTGATCGTCGATTAGCGGTAATAACCGGTAACGGTCCATTATGATTTCCCTATTTAACCTTCGATTGTCCATACGAAGTTGCTTGGTCTTATCCTTTTTGAATACCAATACGATAGGTCTTGCGAATTCGGACACACTAAGACGAATAATATTTTGTCGCAGCGATTCCTCGATATGCTTGTCGACTTCTATTTTTTCTCCTGGTGGCAAAAGCCTTGGCTATTGCCAAACTGGTTTATCATCGTTGAAAAGAATATTTAATGTGATTTCTTTTTCGTATTCTTGATTCCCAATTACAAAATCTTCTTCTATTTCTTCAATTTTGTAACATGATAAGAATTCATCCTTCGGTAATATTTCGATGGTTAACTGATTTGGACCAAGAATGATCTTTTTCTCTCTAAGGAAATTATTTTGGATGACACATTTTACATCAGGAGCTTCTACAGAAACAATACTGACTCAAACATCTTTGACAACTTTATCAATCTACAACGTTGATTTTAAATGGCCTAACGTAATATTCTGCATCAACCAACTCCGAGAATCTTTATTTTTTCTCCTTCGAATGTTGGTGATCCTATTTTCTGGTAAACATCTGCCCGTAATAACGTCAGATCACTTCCGGTATCGACAATCGAGTCCAAATCTCTTGATTATAGGTAATAAATCATCTTCAATCAATTCGGTTTCTTTTTGTATTTGATTCGACTTCTTGGGACATTTTGTGGCGATTTGTCCGAATTCATTACATCCAAAACATTTAACATCTTTTCTTTTATTCGGGCATTTTTTGACGAATATTTTTATCACCACAATTGTAACACAATGACAATTGTCCATCTTAAACTGGGCATTCAACTTTAGTTTATGTTTAAACTCGTCAACTGTTGTAGTTTCATATAACAATAATTTGTATGATCCTGTATCCACGATACCCTTGATTGTATATTCTATCATCGATTGGTCTTCTACCCCACCTAGCGCACCTAGTTCACGCATTGCCATAAAATAATTGTCCAATGTTTCGTCTCTTTTCTTGATTCGAACTGCCATTTGTTGGTGTTTCTCAGCACTGCTTATTTTCACTGAACGTAACGTCAGGTTTCAACTTTAAGCTTCGTTTAGCTAAATCAGATAGCGATTTCTTAGCATATACCACGGTTTGCCTTCAGTTAATTCAGTTAATTTCATATTCATTTAATTTGTTCAATCTTTTCTATATAAGATTGAGTTCTATAATTCGATTCACAGAATCTTGAATATCCTGGTATTTTATTCGTTGCTCCGTTGCTCGTGTTGGACATCATCGTCTACAGCCTGATTATTTGCAGTATTTCGGTTTGTTTCAGCCGTAATTTGAATGCCACTATTTGTATTTCCACCAATTTAAATTGCACCGTTTTTGACCTAGTTTAACACACGCTGCATTTCGTTTAACTGTCATAGCACTTTGTCACCAAGTTCAGATCCGTGTGACGTACTTTGCACAGAATCAAACTTGATCGAAACAGTCGGATAAACGATTCTTCATTGACAGTTTCATCAAGTTGAAAAATTCGTGCGATTTTGTTCATTTTGGTGCGAATCCGTTTAGTCGGTAATATCGCTCTGAATCCCGCGATAATGTGTTTCGATATCCCGGTTGATATATATACATATATATATATATATATATATATATATATATATATATATATATATATATATATATATATAATACATATATATATGATATATATATATATATATATATATATATATATATATATATATATATATATATATATATACATATATATATACTATATATATTAGATATATATACATATATCAGTAGAGCTATTTAAATAATTTTTCCGAAGCCCAAACTTCATACAAAAAAAGGTTATATTTATTTATTTATTACATAATATTAAATTAGAAATTTCCAAGAATTTCCAAACACAAGAGAGATTAGCCATTGTGTAAGCAGTAATTTTGAAAACAAATCATTTTTTAATAATCTGCATTGAATTATTTTAGGTACATGTTGTACGTATATACTTAAACATATATTTTAAATAAACCCTCAAAATACGAATATTTAATTTCAACCCCTATAATCGAATTACATATATTTGTCAATAAAAATTGGTATATTGTACATGATATATACATATATGGTATGTAAACACAAGGAGAGCTGCCAAAATACAAATTTATAATAATAATTCCTAAATACAACATACACACACACACACACACATTGTATATAGTCCCAAATAAAATTTCATATTCAATTTGAATACACAAAACATAATCGAATTTCAATGGATATAAATATTACTTTATATGATTGTTGTTTGTAGCTATACATGTAATTGAAGTTCAAGCTGAGTTCGGTTTAGTAATAACCAAAAATAAAATTAAAATTCTAATTTGGTTCAATTTGGGTGATTGACGCATGTTGAACTAAAAGTGTTGTACTTGTACCGATATCCTTTGAATGATTTTTAATTGAGCAAACTACTTTAATACGAGTCTCTCTTTCACCATAAAATCACATAAGATGAATAATTTATTTAGTTTTTTGTACAAATTCTACATCAAATAAATTTTGCAAATCGAATAATTTATGTATTAGTTGTTACGTAACCCCATTAAATCGCAGTGAATTAAAAATGTATTCATCGGAAATGATTTTAATTGATAATAAAATTGTTGAACTGCAAAAAAAGAAGCATAAAATAAATATCGTGAACATTAAAAAAAATGAAAACATAATAAAATTATGATTTTTAAAAACATAAAAATGAGATTTTTTTTTTACAGATGTTACATAATAATATACAAGCAAGCATGTGTGCTACTTTTACATTAAAACGCTATAAAATTTACATTTTCTTTTCTAATTAAATTGAAAAAAACAACAAAAAAAAATTTAGATTTATATTTTTGACAACAACAAAATTCAATTTTATTATTCCAATGTATAAAATTAAATAAAACGATTTACATATATAGGCTATCTGAATCTATTATTATGAAGTGTCCAAAAAGATACACAACAGTAGTTCACATATTATTGTTATTTGTATCATTTTATCAAGATTTTCCTATAAGTACATATATTTATGCTATGTACTTAGAAAGCTGCATATTTAAAAGAAATGTACAAAAGTTTTATTTTATTTGTACAAAGCTACATACATACATATATAGAGTATCAACTAAATTTAACCTTTTTCTATTGTTAAGACTGTTACCAGAAGAAACTTGCAACAACAGCGTACGATATATGTTGGGCAAATAAATTTTTGAGTGGAAAGTTATATATTGGGAGCGGAAAAGCGCAAAAATTTATACTTTTTCAACACAAAATTGATTTAACTGACAATCGAAAATTGCGCGAAAAAATGTTGTTTAGTTATACGCTTATTCATTTTTTACCAGGGTGTCATGCGGAAGGTAATTTTCCAAAGATTTAGTCCTCAAGTATTTCGCTGACTGAGTAATTGATATGACTAGAAAGCTTCAGAAGGTGTTCTTAACGTACCCAATCATTGTTTCATTACCATTTTGTCTATTTATTATTTAGTTGAATCACCCGAGAGTTTCTTAATTTTTATTTTTGGGACTAATTTCGGAAAAAAGTAAAGATCCTTGCCTGTTGCATGTTTTAGCTAAATGATGTACCCCACCCGAGCAAATATTCCTTTTTCCTCTCAAAGTCGTCTGATGTGAGGGTCAGAGTTAATCACACTTTTAGTGATTTTAAAGCTATGGATATGGGGGGAGGAGGGGGTGCTGCAAGGATCATTGCTTGATCGTTTGTTGTTTCTAATTTATAAGAGTTCTATTTTTTAATTTAATTTAAATGGCCACAAAACTTTTTTTTTTTTTTTTTTCTCAAATCACGCTTTATTTTTAACTGATCATATAATACTTAATGCTCGGGCTAAAGCTGATTACAAAAGAGCCCTGTACATTTATAATTTTGATAAAATTTGTTCCATTGGAGTCTTATTTTATAATCTTTAATTTTTATATAAATTCAATCAGTCTTTTTGTTACGTTAATTTTTTGTGTGGGTTTCAATGTTTTATCTTAGTATAGTGTTGGCTAAAAAAGGGTTAAAATTAAAAAAATGCCAAACTGTTTCCTACTGGAAACAAGTCCGGTAGTGATGATGAAGTGACATTGGGTCGCTCGCTTCAGAGTCCGCGATCCTTCGCCCTTCACACTACCGGCTCATTATTCCCCATGCTTTTATATTTATGAACTGGGTTGTATTGATTTGTATGGCTTTTCCTTCTGTTGATTGATTTTAGGGTGATTGCGGATTGAGCCACCAATATGTTGTCCGATTTCTTGCGTTCTTTTGCGGGTCTATAAGGATATTTGAGAATTTATGACGGTTATGTCTGTGATATTCTTCTCTGTTGGCAAAGATTTGGTCATCAAATCCTTTTGTATTTTGCCGTCTTTTCAGGTGATAGATGAGTGGGTATCTTGTGTCTTTATCTTCGATATAACCAATTTGTTCCAAATAACCTGGGTTGTTTTCTTTTTATGGCAGCTTATTTTGTTTATGTTATCTTCGGTATAGTAGGGTGCAAATACTAACGAGTTCTCCATTGTTTCGGTTGTTCTTTTGATATAGTTCCTTATCTGCGTTAATATGTGTAGGTCTATACGGTCTTTACCAAATTTGTTGTATTGCTGTTGGTTTGAGATGTAATGTTTGTAGCCTGTGCTTGCTTTCCGGAATTCTCCATGGCAGTATCGGAGGCACTTCCGTTCAAACACTCTCATTTTCTCCATCCTATTTGGACCTATGTTCCACCAAATAGGGCAACCATATGTTAGTATTGGTCGTACCAAAGTTTTATAACATATTGGTTTTACTGCAGTTGTGATGCCGGATGTCCCGAAAATTCTTCTATTGTAATGTAAGATTTTTTTGGCTTTCGTTATTTGTTGTATTATGTGGACATCTAAGTAGAGAAGCTGGTCTAAATTTATTCCTAGGTACTTCACTGTTGGTTTTTGCATACAATTCGTACCCACTATGTTGATTTGGAATTTCTTCCAGTTGTTACGTGTGTCAGCTGTCGTTAGTTGGTACGGTTTACGAAAGAGGATGGCCCCGCATTTCGTTGGGTTGATCTTTATCCGCCATGTGTGCAAATAATCCAAAGTGTAGTCCACTGCTTTTTGGATGTTTTGCTTGATGATTTGTATTTTATTTGCCGTCCCGTAAATGACCAAATCATCCGCGTAGGCTATTGTTTGTATCTCTGGTGAGTTTAGTTGATCGCATTCAATCAGTTATTTTATGTACAAGCTGAATAGGACTGGAACTGTGATTGAACCTTGCTGCAGCCCATTGTGTATTCTGAATGTTTTATCCGATATTAAATTGCATAGAACTGGACTTGCTGATGATTTAGCTATGCTAAGTGAAAAACAAAGTTTATGTAGTTTAAATCTTTTGGCATTACAAGAACTGCTCCTAATCACTCTCACATAGTGCTTCTAAATGTAATTCTGTAAGTTGTCATGCGGATTATTACTCTTTGAAGTATTTTGGTATTCATTTGGATACTAACCTTAATTGGAAAACTAATTTATATACAGTGGTGTGCAGTGAAATAGCACACTCTAAAATTTTTTTTACAAATTCTTCATTAACTAAAAAACTATTTATCAATTTTCAATTATTTTTTTTTATTTACATAGTATAAATATAAACTTACAATTAAATATCAAAAAATTATATTTAATTAATAAAAGGAATAAGAAAAAAAATAATTAAACATTTTATTTTATAAATAGGCTGTTCAATATAAGGTTAGGTTAGGTTAGGTTGAAGTGGCTGCTATCGCACACTTAGGCCAGCAATGGCCCGTTGTGATACCACAGGATCCCATCTCCCCATTACTCCCGTTGATACCAACCAGAGCTATTTATATAGCGTAATAAATCTCGCACTCCACAGTCCGCGAGTTCCGAAAGGCTGTCCATACCGTACACACCCAAATACTTATGCCTTCTGTATGATAGCGCCGGACATGAGCATAGGAAGTGTTCCAAAGTCTCCTCCTCCTCTTCGTCCATGCAACTTCTACAAAAGTCATTCGTCTGTATCCCCAGCCTTCTCGCATGCTCCCCAAAAAGGCAGTGACCTGTCATTATCCCTACGACCAATCCTATTTCTTGTCTTCCCAGGGATATTAGTACCTTGGAGCGCCGCAAGTCCAGTTTTGGCCAAACTTGCTTTGCTACCCTGCACGTGAGAGTGTTGATCCACCTCTCATTTGTCAAGGCGATTGCCTTTTTACTGAGCGCCCATTTTAGCACTGCCATAGGCCTCCCCAGACCTACCATTTCCGGCTGCATCTGGAGAGTCGTACCGTACCTAGCTAGTTCGTCCGCCCTGCAGTTCCCCGTGACGTCCGAGTGACCCGGGACCCAGATTATCTGGATGCTGAAATACTCGCTCATCTCGTTAAGAGATGATCGGCAATCCAGCGCCACCCGCGACTTCAGACAAACTGCCTCAAGTGACTTGATCGCTGCCTGACTGTCCACATAAATTGCGATATCCCTCCCGGATACCACATTATGCTTCAACCATGTCATGACTTCCCCGATCGCCACCACTTCAGCCTGGTACACGCTGCAGTAGTCAGGGAGACGAACAGAAATATTAACATTAAGTTTATCACAGAAGACTCCGGCTCCTACCTTATCGTCTAGCCTCGAGCCGTCCGTGAAAAATTGCATTGCCTCGTTTTCCAAGATTGATCCGTTTCTCCAGGATTCCCTTGAGGGAAAGATGGTACGGAAACTTTTATCGAAGCACAACGTTGGTGTAATATAATCCAGATTCGCCAGTTCTTCGCCAGCGAATCTACCTATCGTCGAGTGTCCCACCTGAAGACACTTCCACTGAGAGACAGCCAAGAGTCTCGTAGCCACGTTGGCTGCCATCTGTTTACCATAAAGGTCGATTGGAATAAGGTGGAACATAACCTCTAAAGCGCGTGTAGGTGTTGTCCTAAGCGCCCCGCTTATAAGCATACAGGCCGTTCTTTGCACCTTCTCCATCATACCTCTATATGTTACCTTATCTAGAGCTGGCCACCAAACGCCCACCCCGTACATTAGCACAGGTCTTACCACGGCGGTATAGAGCCAGTATACCAGCTCCGGTTTCAAGCCCCATCTCTTAGCTATAGCGTTCCTACACGAGTATAAGGCTACAATAGCCTTATTCACTCTTTCCAAACTGTTAGGCTTCCAGCTGAGCTTATTATCAAAGATTATGCCCAGAAATCTCGCTCGGTCAGCAAAAACTAGTCCGCTGCCGTTTATGATAGGAGGGCTAACAACCGGAATTTTATATTTCCTAGTAAATAGTACCAGCTCTGTTTTGGACGGGTTAATCCCCAATCCACACTTGCTGGCCCATTTCGTAACAATCAGGAGTGCATTCTGCATAACATCCCTAATCGTATCTAGATATTTGCCTGAGACAGCTATCGCTACATCATCAGCATATGCTACAACCCCTATCCCCTCTCTCTCTAGTTCCAGCAGCAATCCATTAATCACTGCACTCCAGGACATTACACCTCCTTGTGGGGTTCCTCTAACCACCCGTCTTCTAATCTTGGACTCTCCCAGCTCCGAGGTAATAGTCCTGCTTACCAGCATCTGATTTATTAACCTACTTATAGAGCAGTCCACCTTCAAAAAAGACAATCCTTCCATGATCGCCTCCGTTTTTACATTATTAAAAGCACCCTCAATATCGAGAAATGCTACCATGCAAAACTCTTGCAAGTAAATTGATTTCTCAATTGTGCGTACTAGATCGTGCAGAGCTGTGTCCACCGACTTTCCCTTAAGTACGCATGCTGCGACATTGCCCAATTCCTGGGTTCAATTCTTGATCGAATAAACACATCTATCAACCTTTCCAGGGTTTTCAGCAGAAAGGATGATAGAGTTATAGGCCTCAAGTCCTTTGGAAGAGCATGTGAGCTCTTTCCCGATTTCGGGATAAAGACTACTTTGACCTCTGTCCAATTCCTAGGAATATAGACTAGTTTCAAACATCCCCTGAAGATAACCTCCAGCCAGGGGATGATGGCTGCCGAGTTCTTTAGAATCTCTGCTGGTATAATCCGATCCGGGCCCGCCGACTTATAAGGCTTAAAACCCTGCAGCGCCCACCTGATCCGCTCTCTATCCAATATGCCCTCCATAACTATTGGAGGTGTTCCTCGATGAGCTCCAGGCTCCATCGAGTCATCAAAGCTTCCCGGAAAGTGGGTATCGATGAGAAGCTCCAACGATTCCGCACTTGAAGCTGTCCATGACCCGTCTGGTCTAATTAAGTAACTAGGACTAGTTGGGTTAGTAGATAGAATCTTCCTAAGGCGGGAAGTCTCAGAGACTTCTTCCATTCTACCACAGAAGAGTCTCCAAGATCCCCTCTGTGCCTTCCTCAATTCTTTTTTGTACTTTCTTAGGTCCTCCTTATAGGAGTCCCAGTCCCGTACATGCCTCGTGTTCTTTGCCTTATTAAAGGCTGTCCTACACGCGTTCCGAAAGGTCTCCAACTCCATGGACCACCATGTCGGTTTTTGCCTGCCCCTTGGCTTTATCAAGGGGCAAGAAGCATTAAAGGAAAGATTGCATGCTTTTGTGACAACATCCACAATGCAATTCAATTCTTCCACTGTCTCCGGAAGTCCGGGGACCTCCGGCAATAGTTCCTCCAACACCTCCCCATATTTCTCCCAGTTTGTCCTTCTAGGATTCCTGAACGGCTTCTGGGTACCCGGGTGTATGTTAAGGTTATAAGTTATATATTGATGATCAGAGAATGAGTGCTCCTTCGCCACTCTCCATCCCCTAATCAACTGAAAAATAGTATCCGAGGCGAGGGTCACATCTAGAACCTCCTGCCGATTACTAACGATAAATGTCGGTTCCTGCCCAACATTGCAGACTGAAAGGTTAGTATTTAATAAGTAATCAAAAAATAACTCACCCCTCTCATTAATATCAGTGCTCCCCCAAATTGTGTGATGCGCGTTTGCATCACATCCGAGTATCACACCAATCCTATTTCTCCTTGCTTCTCGGATCAGGTCCCCCAGGTTATCCGGCGGGATCTCCTTCTCCCGATCCATATAAGCAGAGACCAGCCAAAACTTGTCTCTGCCAACCTCCATACTGATCGCAGTAACGTCACCACTACTGTATTGAGAAAGTAGAAAAATTTTTAATGTATTTTTCACTAAAATGCAAGATCTTATCTTCTCAGAGTTACTCGAGTACAAAGTTGTATACCCTTTCACCTTAATGCCACAGATCCTGTTTTTGTTAATCCAAGGTTCCTGGATTAACGCTAGCTCCTCTCCTGATCTAGTCAGTCTGAGAACGAGAGCTGCCGAAGCAGCCTTCGTATGGTGAAGATTAATCTGCACAATATTAATCATCATGCATTATCTCACTCACTTCTTCATGCATTCCCTGTTTCAGGCTAATGCTACCTTCCTCCGGGAGGCCGCTAGTATCCGCCGTGTCGCCCCCCCATAATTAATGCTTCGCTGCATTGAGAATCCCCAGCCTCTCTTCGTTCAAATTCCGACAGGGTGTCCCCATCGGATCCAAGCGAGAGAAGGCCGCCTTTCTCCAATAGCAGCTCCACGTCATCGTCTGTTACAACCCCATGCGCTTGCTCGACCGTCTGCCGCTGGGTCCGTCCGACGTCCACCTCCGGCCCGTCCTCCGAGCGCATGCCTACCTCATCCCTCTTAAAAACGTTGAGAGTGATCGACCCGAAACCGTAGCAGATCACCCCCTTTGTCTCTGCCAGGGGAGTAAGGGACTCCTTATTGAGCAGCATGATTGCCATTCTGAAGCCCCCTTTAGCCTCCTCCTGTTTGACAATCTTCCAATCTTTCGTTGGAAGATTCGGATTGCTTGCCTGAATAATCTCAAGGATCTCTTCTGGCTTTTCTGGTTTGGTTGGTAACCAGACGCGGGCCCTTGGTCTACTCGGAATTTCTTCCTTTCGAACTACCTCAAGCCTCGCGCCTTCCCATACCTCACCTACTTCGGATATTGCCTTTTTATAAAGATCCACCGATCTTTGAACCGAGCACGCAGTTAGCTTTACGCGCCCTTGATGCCATCCCGCATCTCTACAGAACGGAGGGGGTCCTGGATTTTCTCTCAGGACCTTGATGAAAATGGAGTTTAGTGCATTATACACTTCCCTCCACTTTCCTGCCGTGATGCTCCCATCTTCTTGACTTCTGTCAATTACCGCTAGCACCAGTACGTTCTCCTTTACTATTTCACTGTACAATTTCGGTTTTTCCTTTGGATCTCCCGATATCGCAGTGACGGTCTTGGCTCGTTTGCTGTCGCCCACTTCGAGCTCATCCTGGGACCTCTGCCTTTTAGGCATAAGGACCCTATCCGAGCTGTCGCGGCCGACAATCTCCCTCGCCCAAGCCACAGATTGCTTCTGTTCTACTGTAAGCTGCCCCTCAGGGGTTGCAGCCAGTTTATCTAGAATTTTATGCGCCGACCGTTTCTCCCTGTATCGTCGCTTTGCAGGAGGGATCCTTCCCGATCCCCCGCTCTCTTGCCTGGCATTGGTATCGCTGACTCCTGGCTTTGGTGCCATGGTGCTACTTACCCCTGCCACTGATGAGGTAGCTCCACCTTTAAGGAAAGAGCCACCTTTTTCCTTCATTGTTTCCGGTTTTTCAAGGGTACCGGCTCCCTTATTTTTATTTTTCAAATCATTCATAGTATTCCCACGAGTGTCGGAGAAATACTGGTCCACCTGCGCAGAGATCCGTATACGCAGGTAAGGCTAAATACAACTGGAGGTAGCCAGGTATCCAGAGGGCTCCGCACGACTGGGCTTTGTTAAATGGGCCCCCAGCCTAGCTGATCATCAGCACGGGTCGCATAACACCTTAATCCAGCCCATTGGCTCACCAAGCATCACATCCCAGCACCCCTTTCACTCAACCATTCACCCATCCATATGGATATCCCAAACCAATAGGACCCATTCCATTCAAGGCGGTAACCCGTTTAAAGGGGCCCCTCACTCACTACCTGGAGACCCCGGAAATGTGACGCTCAGTTTGCCTGTGGTTATTAGTTGATGGTTTTATGGCGCCATCAGTTCGCCATTCCATACCGGGTATCATAGGCACTCAGAATTTATTAAACTGAGGTTAACCACTCCCCAGTTTCCTGAGACTCTCCTCCCAGCAGGGCTGCGGTTGGGGGCGGCTTATTTAATTCACCGCTAACCTATCTATTGATAGGCCGTTCACTATCCACCACCTGTGACCCCCCCCGATAGCTGCAGCATGCCACGGGTGTTCAATATAATAGCACAGTCAATATCAAAATTCATTTTCAGCCTTATTTGTGTATGATTTAACCTAATAATGGTTTTATTGAATAGTATTGTTCGTGTAACCTTCTTTTCGATACACTTCTCTGAATCGGCACACCCCTAGGGACCCGCCAGCTCCTGGCATTTGTGAACGGTCACTTATGCCAAATTCGACAAATTTGAATTCCAAAATTTCTGTTTATTTTTGTGTTTCTCATTATTAATAGCTACTTTTACTTGATTTCAACAATTTTCGACCCACTATTTATCTCTGGTAACCTTCACTCTGGTTTTTGCCTTGCTATTATGCAGACATCTTTGAACGTATGCTATTGTTCGCAACAGTTTAGACCAGTTCTTAATTCAGTGAAAATATGTAGGTATAAATAAAACTTACTCAGTATTTTGTATCTAATTTTAAATTCAAAGGTTGTGTTTCGCAGATGACAACTGAACGATTTATAGTATAGTACCAGGGGACCAAGCTTTGCTCGGTGAAAAGAAAGATAGTTTTTATAATCTCTTTCGCAAAACAACTTTAATTTCATTTTATTTTATTCGACTGAGACATAAAAATCGATGTTGTCGAGGTACTATCAAAATTTATTGAAATTTCTATCACTATCAAGACTTATGGAAGTTTCAGTGGTAACAGAACTTTCAAGCTATTTTGTGTGTACGAAGGTCGACGCCAACAAATTCGAACGTTTGCCCATGAGATTTATGCACGGTCAACGCAAACGCTAGAAGCGGAAATTGATGTCGTTGTATTATACATCCAAGTTGACCTTTAATGGAGTCGAGCGTAACTCGAGGAATGTGTACTTCTTGTCCAGTTTTTTCTCCAGTAATTATTTTTGCTTTAACTACATTGTTACATAATTCGGTAACATTCAAGCGTGTTCCATTGCACATACCCTTCGAAATATCTAAATTACGCATTAGCATAATTATCGTATTTTTCTTTAGTTTTAATTCATTGGGTGGCAAATCAGCAATTTCAATTGAGTTAAAAAATTCTGGCGTGAATTCAATACCTCTTTCCTGTTTATCCTTCACAGAATCATGACTTTTATATAATTTGTATTCTTCTAAGAGACGATCGACGATCTCAGCATTAATATTACTGACCTCTTTGCTCAGCGGCGCGAGAATAACACGTTCCTTCATTTTCCGAACAGACAATTTCCAAATACTTCTTCGATTAAATGACCCCTGAAAATTATATCCTCAGTTAATTCGATTTCATTGAAGTCATTTTTTCTGGAAGATTTCCATTTCCCAGTTTCAGGATATACTTTGCGAATGCTTCTTGTTCAGGATCGACACGCATATTTTTTTTAAACGAAAATTTTTTGAATTGCTTCCAGAGATGACTTTTTTTGATCGAGACAAATCGAGTGTTTCACTACGGTTGCTTCGGAGTTGAACAGGTAAGCACTGACGGAAATCACCTACAGCGACTAAAATTTTCCCTCCAAATGGCAAGTTTGGATTTGCAATAGTTAGACCGCAACAACTGATCCATATTTTGTAAATCATACTTTGGTAACATCGGTGCCTCATCCATAAGGAAAACATCAACTTGAGCGAGTTCTGTAGCTTTGACTGAACCAGGTTTAATGCTGGAAATTGAATCTGACGAAAGCGGAACTTTCAGACCAAATGTCTTGTGTGATGTTTGTCCAGCAGGTAATAAAGTTGATGCGATTCCAGTAAATGACATACATTTTACTTTGCGATGTTGTCCACAAAGTAAGAGATACAAGGTCTTATACATGAAGGTTTTACCGATACCGCCTGGTCCATCTGGAAATTTCTTGAATTTTAATATTTAAATCTTTGAATATCGAACTCCAGATGCAGCTTTATTGAAATCCAATTAATTCCATTTCCAGATTATCGACTTTTAACACCTCTAACTCGGATAATTGAAGCATTTCATGTTTAATGGAATGCGGATAAATTAAAAATTTAAAAGTTTCGTATAAATGTCAAAATTGGGCAAATATTTTTGTAACAAAATTTGTAGAATCTTCCACAATCAAGATATAATTATTTAATGTCTCGATTTTATTTGGCCTCTCTTTAAATTTTTTAGTGTTTTTTAAGTGCACCGCTAAGGTAGGGTAATATTTTAATTTTTCGGTTTTTAAGACTTGAGAAAAAATTTCTAATTTCATTTCAAATGTTTTTATAAGTTCAAACAGTATCAAAATAATCTGTCCGGATCCGTAAAGTTGGAGATTCAATGTTTAAAGTGCAACGTAAATTCATCATAAAAAAACATAAAGATATTTAACAGTTTTAAATTAATCAACTGCGGATAATCTTGCTCCTTTTCAGTTAAGAATAGATGGAGTTCATCTAACAACTCAACGAATCGTTTGAGAACATTCTCGCGGCTTAAATATAGAACGCTATTGAACATTAACAAACCCGAATGTTGTACTTCAATTTCATATAACAATGTGGTAAACTGACGGTTGTTTAAAACACGAGCACTAATGAAATTAATAATCTTCGTCAAAGTGGAAATTACACTTTTTAACGATTGTAACACGGACCATATTCGGAGCACCATATCTGTTGTAGCAGATACTATCTGCGTTAAATTAATTTTCATTTTGGTAAATTCTTCTTTGAATAAGTTCAAAAGTCTCGTACTCTTGTTTGTCCAGAAATTGTCATTAATTTTACCAGCTCTTCGTTCGTTATATTTCCAGTTTGGTACCTAGCTATAAAAGCAAGTCGCGCTTGTGAAGTAACATCTGTGCTTTCATACAACGCATTGAAAACATTCCCCCATGTTGTAAATCAAATAATAATGTATTAGTAATATCGTTACTCATTTCCGTAACACGTACTCTAATGGCATTTGTTTATTGGGAAACTCGTCGAAAAATTGCTCTGAGCATTTTAAAAATCTTTCTTTTAAGTATTCATTATCCGAGAGGGGCTTTCCATGTTGTGCAATAATATGCGACACATGAAAACTAGCTGCGGTGATATGATTTTTATCAACAATATCAAATTTTAAAGTTTCGTCTTGGCTGGCCAACCAGCCGAGGCGGAGCATATATAAAGCGGATCGGAAACGGACAGCATCGTGTTTAAACTTTTGCTAAATATCTATACGTTACAAAAGACGCAAAACAGTCGTAGGGTATTTAAATTGAAAAATACTAGAATTCCGATTGGAACATCCCGTAGTATTAAAGATTTTAAAGAAATAAGATGCTGTGAACATTTTTACCACATTTTTGCAGTTTTCCAGCATTTAAAATAGATTGAACCTTTGTCACATATTTTATGAAATATAAAACTAAAGGTGGGGTGGAATTTTAGTATCTATGTAATTGAGAAATGTATATCAAATTATTTATGCCGTCAGCAATAACTCTAAAAATATCGAAAATTAAATCTTCATTTTATAAAATACTAGATTACTAGCTGAGGTACCCGCGTTGCCCGGGGTAAATAAAATATTTTTATTTTAGCAGAGAGCACGAAAATCTCTTTTTATTTTAAAATTAACTTATATAGTTTTTCCAATGTACTCTTCAAACGGTGGTAAAACATATTTTAAGCCCCTCAATCAAGGAAACCGCCCCTTCGGATAAGAGTATGCGATTAATTTCATTTAACCATTTATCTAAACTCAGTCCTGTATTTTTATTTTAATTGAAATTTTAAAAAAATTATTGGAGGCACCTAGACTAAGGGGATAGACCCTTTCGAAAATACTACGAAAATCTGCTAATTTTCCTGTGAAATCACTACGCAAAATTTAAATCTGGTGTGATGAATAGCATGGAAACGTGTGAAAGGCATTTACTTCGGTCTAAAAAGACCAAAGTATTGAAATCCTGTCAAAAATGACGAAAAATTTGGTTGGTCCAAAACCACTTTTCTCGACGTTTTGAAAGTCCCTGAGTCTGAAAATGCAAAAAAAAAAATAATGTCCGTCCGTCTGTCTGTGTGTCTGTGTGTCTGGACCCATGGTATCTCGAGAACGGATTGTCCGATTTGGAATTTTTTTTCGCCAATCTGTTTCTATGGTCAAGGCGGAGATTTGAAAAGCTTTTGGATACTGTACGTGAAGGGGGTGGGGTACCTGCCATACGAATTGACCCAAAATACCTGCTTTTATAAATATTTACGATTTTTTTATATATGCTGGTTTGATTATTGGATTGGGCATTGAATTGGGAATTGATTTGAAGGTTAAATTAGGGGTCAATTTGCGCATTGAGTTAAAGTTGAGTTGGAGTTGAGTTGGAGTTGAGTTGGGGTTGGATTTGGATGTAGTGAATAGTTAACAGACTATTTATATGATGGAACTTGCCTATTTATAAACCGATTATTATGAAATTCAATGTGTATGTTAGAAATGGGATTCCAAAATGAGTTTTGGATGAAGTTCTGGAATATGGCCAAGTAGGATGGAACTTGCCCATTTCTCAACCGATTACGTTGAAATTCGACATTTGTATTGGAAATGGGATTCTAAAATGTTTTTTGGATGAAGTTCTGGGATTTTAAAAACGATTTCTAGATGAATTTCAGGAATATGGCCAAGTATGACGGAACTTGTCTATTTCTCAACCGATTATTATGAAATTTAATTTGTGTGTTAGAAATGGGATTCTAAAATGAGTTTTGAATGAGGTTCTAGAATATGGCCAAGTATGATGGAACTCGCCTATTTCTCGAAGGATTATTATGAAATTTGACATGTGTGTGCTAGAAATGACGATTCTGAAATGAGTTTTGGGTGAAGTTCTGGAATGTGGTCAAGTAGGATGGAACTTACCCATTTCTCAACCGATTACGATGAGATTCAACATTTATATTGGAAAAGTGATCCTAAAACGAGTTTTGGACGAAGTTCAGGAATATGGCCAATTATGATGGAACTTGGCTATTTCTTAACCGATTATAATGAAATTTGATATGTGTATGGAAATGGGAATATTTGATATGTGTGGAATATTGCCAAGTAGGATGGAAGTTGGCTATGCCTTAACTGCGGTTATCATTAAACTAGTCATGTGTGTTGGAAATGGAATTCTAAAATAAATTTTTATAAAGCTCTGGAATATGGCCAAGTAGGATGGAGCTTGGCTATTTCTTAAGCGATTATGATGAAATTTGATATGTGTGTTGGAAATGGGATTCTAAAATGATTTTTGGATAAAGCTCTGGAATATGGCTAAGTAGGATGGAACTTAGTTATTCCTCACCCGCTTGTTATGAAATTTGACATGTGCTGTTCTGGAATATGGTCAGTTAAACGGTTAGAACTATCAGTATAACTTGTTATACTACTTTCGGTATAAAGTTCTACAATACGATTTTTCGTTATAAATTGGATGCCTGTACCCATGTTACTGAAGCTTTTGACCTGTTTGGCTGTTGTTGTTTAGGTAAATATATGTTGGTTAAAATGGAAATCAATAATGTCAAAACTGTCACACCAACTTTATGACATTATTGAAGATACCAAAGACCGAAGTTCTGATCACCTCGTGAGGTTTCAGCCCTTTATATTTTCATATTTATTAGTATGGACAGACAAATAATTTGTATATCCCTCCCCTATTGCAATAATGTACTAGTAACAAAATTTGATCTACATGATTTGATATAAAGAATAAAGATGCACAGTTTACGTGCCCTTGTATAACGCGGTTAAAAAACTTAATTCTATCAATTGCATTGGTGTAAACTTAAAAATGAAAAAAATTCAAGGTTTCAAATTAACAGTTAAAAATTTGAATTTCGATTAATATTCGAAATTGATATTTCGGTTTAAGAACCATTAATTTTTCACAAATACATTGCCATAAAAGTTTGAATTTAAAGATGCACCAATCATAACAGCAACGAAGCAAAATGGAGCGCTTAATATTTGTGATGATTTTAAAGTGCAACTCATCGTGCATTGACATCCGGTACCAATAAGATAGAAAACTTTTTCATATAAGTAATGCGAGATGCTTAAATTCAGCAGATTAAAAGCCGGGTCAGAATTCAATTGGTGTACTTCAACAGGGGTTTTTATTTTAAATATAATTGAAAATACAGCAAGGCGCATTTGAATACAATTTCTCAAGTGAATTGAATAAAATCAAAACAAAAATAATTAGTCGGGTTCACCGCAATGCTTGCTTGTAACCCACATTGTTTGATTTTGCTCTCGGAGGTAAACACAAATTTTTAAAAGTTCCCACTCTCGGAATGAAGGTGCGTTCTCTGTACCCAATGAGAAGGATCGAGTTCTGTCAATCTGTTGACATAATAATATCATACCAGCTTACCATCATACCATCACACAATTGCACCATGTTACAATCGTACCTTGAAACAATCATACCTTTATACCATGAAAATCAAAACACCATCACACAAATATACTATGAAACCATCATACCATCAAACCATCTCACCATCACGATACTATCAAACCATCATACCACCACACCATCCTTCCATCATACCATCAGCCAGTGTATCATGTTACCATATCTACCTTCATTTTATCATACCATCCTTCCTTTGTACCATCATACCAATATACCATAATAATCACAATCAAAATTTACGATCAACATCACCATCAACATTACCATCACCGTTAAAAATAATGGAACACGTGGTGATTTCTTTTTACTTTGCAGTGAACATGCAAAAATCAACTCAATCGGTGAAGTTTTAAAAATACCTCTTGTAAATGGCGTCTCACTGGAGAGCATTGGTAAGGGGAACATTTTCGATCAGTATATTTCTTCGCTATATTTCTTCTAGACTGCTACAAAGTATTCGTGAAAAAAGACGCAAAGGAAGCAATCGCCCGAGTCGATCAAGTAACATAATTTTCTTCTTTATATACATATATAGAAGAAGATAGATTAAACCATCATAACATCAAGCCATCTCACTATCATACCTTTATATCATTGTGCTATTATATCATCAAACCATCATTCCATTATACCATCACACAATTGTATGATGTTGATATCACACCTTCATATCATCATACCATCCTACCTGCATACCATCATACCATTATACCATCACTATCATCATCACCATCACAAACCCAATCACTATCACCATCACCATCACAATCAAAATCACTATCCTAATCAAAATCATCACCCTCATCAAACTCATCATCATCATCATCAACATTACCATCAATACCATCATCACCATCACCGTTAAAAAAATAATGATACACGTGTCGATTTATTTTTAGTTTTGCACAAAATATCCAAAAATTAGCTCAATCGATGAAGTTTTAAAAATTCCCCTTGCAAATGGCACCTCACAGAGGAGCATGAGGAAGGGTTACCAATTTTTGAAAACTAACCCCCCTTTGTTTTTTCTCGACTGCTAAAAAGTATTCGTGCAAAATTTGGAAACAATCGCTCGAGTGGACCAAGAGCTTTTGTGGAACATACATACATACATACAAACATCCATACATACTTTTCTTCTTTATATATATAGATTTTAATTTTTTTTAAACCTAATTAAGTCTCCTTTTGCAGAATTTTGAAAATTAATTCATCCTTTATAAAAATTAAATTCTAATTTTTAAATTAAATTTTCAATGTCCAGAATGTTCAAAATTATTTCTTACCTTTTACAATATTAATTAAAATAAATTTATCTTCACAGAACATTTTAAAACGAAATCTCCCTTCTCTAGAATAATTAAAATTTATATTTTTCGATTTGCAGACATTCCTTTCTAATTACAAAATTTAATCTCTATTAAAGAATACATATTTAAAAATTAAATCTTCCTTCTCCAGAATTTTTAAAACTGAATCTTCCTAAACGAGATTTTTAAATTAAATTTCCCTTTCTAGAAATTCAATCTCAATTTTAAAACTAAATCTGTAGTTTCCAGAATTATGAAAATTAAACCTTTATGAACACGCTTCTTACGTATTTTACCTCCCTTCCCTCTATTACCTCTTTTGATGTGTATTTATAAGGTGCGTTTCTTTACGCGATGTTTTCCTTTTCATTTATTTACAGATTTCATTTTACAGTATTAATTCGGTATAATATATGTATTTACGTTAACAATATAAAATCAAAATACGATACAAAAATGCTTTTAGGTTGATATTCGTTACGGTGGCCGTAACACTTTATTTTCCTAAATATTTTAAAATTAAATCTTCCTTTCTAGAAATTCCATTCCAATTTTAAAATGAATTCTCCCTTTTATGGAACATTTTGAAAATAATATTTTCATTCTTATTTTAAACGTAGACCTTCATTTTCCAGAATTTTGAAAATTAACTCTTCGTTTTACAAAATATTTTAAAATTATATGTACATCCCAATTTCATTTTAAAATAATAATCTCTTATTAATATTATTAAATTAAACGTTCCTCTTCAAGGTACACATTTTTCATTTCGTAAAATTTTTAATTGTTTATTTTGAATTCAATTTTTACACATTACAGACATACCAACAAATTATGTTTCTAAAAGATTTTTAGCTGTAGGAAACTTGATTTTATGAAAGTCGCATAAAAGTTATTTAAAATTTCTAGCAAATATTAGAACACACTCAAATAAATGTCCAGTTCTTCATTCTTTGGATTTTTAATCACCATAATATCATTTCTTTGGCAACAACGAAAGATTCCGCAACCTATCCCGCTTAAGTCGATTTCTACAAAGTTTAACAGTTCTGAACAATTCATGACTGTTGAGCAATTGCGGTATTATTAATGTTTCTATTTTGTCATCAGCCTCGCCTCTTTTCTTTGTAAATAGGCCATGTCAATTAGCTGTACCGTTGTTCTCACCAATTTTAATGCTTCTTCAAATTGTTTTCGAGTTGGGTCTGACCCTGACGGCTTTTGACATTTTGTATTGATCCAGTTTAAATGGCTCTTAGGGCGCAGGGGAATAAAATACTTTTTCAAAAAACGTTTACCTATATCACGCTCTCCTAAACCTGTTTTCTGTATGAACATAATTATCTCCCTCCTAAGAATTATACAATAATTGGTCTCAATCATGTTTGCATCACTTCAGAATAATTTTTAAATGAACGAACGATGGAATTTGTGAAAATATTTCGAACAAAATCAATTATCCCTTATTAACCGGATCCCAGCAGAATTAAATGTATCTTCTAGATTGAGTATAAGACTCAATCAAATTTTTGTCCAAAAAATCGTTTTCGAAATACCTATCCAACAAAATTTAGGTTTTTGGGAATCTAAATTGTCCGATGATTATCAAGTTTGAAATTAACGTAAAATGATAAGGAAAGATTTGTTTTGCATTTCTAATTTTGTATCCAACAATATTTGCAATAACTCCAAAACGCTTTCAAAATTAATATTTTGGTAAAGAAGTTTAATAATTCTCAAATATTCCTAAAGTCAAACGAATCCATACTAAATCTTATCAAATTATCAAGAAATAATCTAGAAATCACGAATAATGTGATTAATAACCGAAATTTCAAATTTTTTTATAATTTTTTATTACTAAAGCAAAATTCTGGGGAACAAAAATCAGGACATCCGACAATCAGAATTACTGCCTCAATTTTGTCGACTGTGCACTCTCTCTGTTGCTGATAAAGTATTTATATAATTAAAACTTCTGATTGTATATTACCGGTCAAACGACATTCATGATGCCGGTTTAACGAAAACATTCGATTTTTGTCAAAACTCGAACCGTTACAGATTTCATGATGGCGCCCCATAATAAAGTCCTTTATCACCCCTATTAAATATAATATCCTCCGGCCATCCTGTATACAATTTGTATTTCAACTTTTACTTTCTTTTACGTAAGTAAAATAAAGTATAGTAATCATGAAAATTTTCGACCTTGAGATTATTGAAGATTTATCTGTTTTGAGGTCCCCTGAGTCCGAAAAAGTGGGTTTCGAAATGATGTCTGTCTGTCAGTCTGTCTGTCCGTCTGTCTGTCCGTCTGTCCGTCTGTCCGTCTGTCAGTCTGTCAGTCTGTGTCCTCTCTACAGCCCAGATGGCTTAACCAATCGAACTGAAACTTCAGATTTAAGCTTTTTGGATAAATTGGGAGGTCCCAGTGAATTTTACTTCAAATCGGTCCACCTGAAGTGGCCACTCCCTTGGGCCAGAAAATTTGTTTTGCAAATATCTTAAAAAGTATAGGGTTTACAAAAAATTACTAATACAAAATGTTTCCAAAAATCAAAAAAAAATAAAAATAAACAAATTAAAAATTAAAAAAAATTAAAATTAAAAATTAAAAAAAAAATTTAAAAAAAATTTAATTTTATAAAAAAAAAATTAAATATTGTTTTGCCAACACATAAATATATGTGTATATATAGCCTAATTATGCTAATTATAATTAATTTGCACACTACAGTGGCATACTTCCGGTTTTTAATGCAAATATTACATAATTGAATGTGGATCATTTTTTCATGTTCCTTAACTTTTTTAACGACTTATTAGGGTTTGTAATACTTAAGTATATATATCGTTTTATAATTGCAAAAATATTTCGCAACTCCTGCCCCCCCACACTTTTTTACAGGGAGTTACAGCAGTTCTTGCATTTGTCATTTTAATTATTGTGTGTATTAGCCCAATTATGCTAATTATAATTAATTTGCACACTTCAGTGACGTACTGTATGTTATAAAAATATTTAGCCTACATGTATGTTAAATTGCCAAATCGGTCAACCGGAAGTGGCCACTCTCGGCCCGAAAATGTGTTTTGCACATATTTTAAAAAGTATAAGATTTACAAAAAATCACTAATACAAATTCCAAAAAATTAAAAGAAAAAATTTAAATTCATAAATATCACCTTTTATTTCTTTTACGTGTGTACTAATGAGTTCAAAAAATTGAGTTTTGAAGTGGTGTCTGTTGGTATATACATATGACTGTCAATTTGTAGTCCAAATGGTTTAAGCAATCAAACTGCAACTTCATGTTTAAACTTTTTACATAAATTTTGGGGTCCCAGTTCCCAGCTCCCAGATTCCGTAAAACAGAAAATTTATTTTGCAAATATTTCAAAAATATACAATTTACAGAGAACATGAAATAATAAAAACAATCATAATTAAGTTTGCGGGAAATTTGAATTATAAAAGTTTCTCAAAATTCGCTGTTCGTAAAAGAAAGTCGTGTGTTGGCCACACCTCCATTTTTTTTTTTGTTTTAGCAAAATGTTTGATTGTAATCCAAATATGTTTTTAAAATTTGTCGAGTATCAAGGAATACCAAATTTTTTTTTTTTTTTTTTTTTTTTTTTTTTTTTTTTTTTTTTTGTTAAAATAAATTTTATTTATTTATTTGTTATTACAATCTAGTCTCCTGGACTAATGAGCAATTTGTTTCTGACTTAATTTACTAACTTAATATTAATCTATGGCTTCTTCCCATTGGCGTTCCATAGAGTCTGGTAAATTGAATTAAACCACATCTTTGTAGTGGGCTTTGCACAGCACAATGCTGTTTAAGCTAACAATTACACCAACTCAAAAGGTTTGGTTCTTTTAAGTCTACGTATTAAATTCGTGTTGCTTAGAAGCTGAGTTGCCTCAATGTTCACATGATGTCGGAGCCTCTCTTCATGTCTCCGCGCTTTCTCCTGAATTTCATTTACGGTGAGGTTCACTTTAAGGTCCCTATGGAGATCATTGTTCCTGACATACCAAGGTGCATCAACGATGTTCCTTAATACCATATTCTGAAATCTTTGGATGATATTTACGTTGCTCTGTTTGGTACAACCCCAAAGTTGAATACCATACGTCCAAACGGGTTTCAATATTTGCTTATAAAGTAGCAGCTTGTTGTATGTTGATAAAGAAGAGTTCCTTCCCATCAGCCAATACATCTTTCTGTATTTAATTCTTAGTTCTTCACTTTTCTTTTTGACATGTGCTTTCCATCGCAGTTTAGCATCCAGGGTCATGCCGAGATACTTAGCTGTGTTCGCATACGGTACTATTTCTTGATTTATGGTAATCGGGATATGTTCGAATCGCCTGTTTGTAAAGTTGATGTGAACTGATTTAGTTTCATTTAGTTTTATTCGCCAACTTTTTGTCCATTTATAAATTTTAGTTATTGCTGTTTGTAACTTTTGTGTTGACTATTCGTTGCTTGTGCCAACAGCTAAGATCGCCGTGTCATCTGCAAAAGTCGCCACTGTATTGTTTTCTAATACAGGAAGATCATAAGTGTATATTAGGTACAAAACCGGCCCTAATACACTGCCCTGTGGAACTCCTGCGTTGATTTCTTTCAATTCAGAGAAAGTGTCATCTAACTTAATCCTGAAGAATCTATCTTTTAAGTAAGATTCCAGTATATTAGCAAATTGGATTGGTAGAAGATTTCTTAATTTATGGTTAAGTCCTTCATGCCACACTCTATCAAATGCTTGGGCAACGTCTAGAAATATTGCTGAACAGATTTTTTTCTCCTCTAGTGCTTTCTCAATTATACTGGTTATTCGGTGAACTTGATCAATTGTTGAGTGTTGGTTACGAAAACCGAACTGATGATTTGGGATTAAGTTTTTACTCTCGATTATCGGATTTAACCTTTTTACCAGAAGCTTCTCAAAGAGTTTGGACATGACTGGCAATAGCGAAATTGGCCTATAAGATGAGGTTATGTGTGGTGGTTTCCCAGGTTTTGGGATCATGATTACTTCGGCAATTTTCCACAAGCTTGGTACATATTTGATTCTAAATGCTGCATTTATAAGATTGGTGAGCTTTACCAGAGCTTTCCTTGGCAGTTCTTTTAAGATTTCTGCAGTAATAAGATCGTAGCCAGGAGCTTTTTTCATATTCATATTAGTTTTTATCTCACACGCGACTTCTTTTGGTGTTGTCGGTAGGATTTCTTTACTTTCTTGCACAGCTTGTTCAGATATTATCTCGGCTTCTAATGTTTCATCTTGATGTGGCTGGAATATTTTTTCAAGATGTTCAGCAAATTCTCGAGCTTTGTCTTCATTATTCCTAGCCCATTTATCACCTGCTACTCTTATTGGAGGGTTCTGTATTATTGGTCTTTTAATTCTTTTGGTTGCTTTCCAAAGAGAATAATCAGTACTGCTATCATTAGTTAATTTTCTTAAATAGTTGCTGACTGATTCATTTTTCAATTCTTTGATTTCTCTTCTTAATTGTTGAGTGAGATTGTTCAAATTAGTTTTATCTTGAGGGGCCCTTGTTTGTTGCCATACTCTTCTCGCTCTTCTTTTTTCTGCTAGGAGTTCCCTAATTTCCAAAGGGTAGTTGTTTCCCTTGATTTTCTTTTTAACCTCAGGGGTATTTTCCCAAGCTGATTGCTGTATATCGTCTACAAATTTGTGAACTTCTTTGTCTAATTGCTCCTCGGTCTTTAATGGAACCATTAAGTTAATTTTTTCTTCTAGCGATAGTCTAAAGCATTCCCAATTAGTGTGATTATTTACTAGAAAAGGGTTCCTTTCTTTCTGAATAATTTTTTCACTTAACGTTAAAAGTATCGGTGAATGATCAGAGTTTAGGTTGTGGCTTTCATCTACTTGTATATAATTTACAGATATCTTCTTTATTATAAAGAAATCAATCAGGTCTGGTACTTTATTTGGATCAGTAGGCCAGTAAGTTGGTTTTCCAGTTGAGAGAGCTTCACAACTGCATTTCCTAATGGCTTTTAGGAGTTCTTTACCCTTAGTTGTTGTTAATCTGGAGCCCCAGTGAACATTTTTGGCATTAAAGTCTCCTCCAAGTATAAACCGTTTTCCTAATTTACTGAGGAACTCGAGATAATCCTTTTCTTTCAACGAGTGCTTCGGTGGGCAGTACACACCAGCAATACAAATAGAACCATTTTTGGTTTTGACGTTAACAGCAGTTGCTTGTATTTCTTCTGTTTCATATTTTAACTCTTCATAGTGGTGGATACTATTTCTGATTACTACCTCCTTTAGCAGTGTTTTCCGGATGAATGGTATGATATATATGATAATTTTTAAATTTAATGATTGTTTGTCTAGTGAAATGTGTTTCCGTGATGAGACATATCATACATCGATTTTTTCTGTGTCCAGGACCACTTGCAATTCTTGTTGATGTTGCATAAGTCCATTGGCATTCCAACATAAGATTCTAAGATCACCTGCCATTTTTCTGTTTAGGGATGGCTCCCTTAGTGCTGTATTCTAATTTCTGTAATCGCTCATCAAATGTATTGAGCCTGCTTAAAATTAATTTAAGTGTTTGACTTATTTCGTCATTTTGACCAGTTTTCCCTGGATTTCCGTTACTCATCGTTACTTGAGCATAAGTCATTTTACCCAATTGTCCATGAGTAGTTCCCAACTCTCTACGATTTACTTCGGGTTGGGTCATCTTAACTGCCTGCTGCCTGAATAATCTTGGATTTTTAGCAATCACATTTCTATTTTTGATGTTTTGCAGTTCAATGGCAACGCTACATCCTCTATAGTTAGCCGGATGGTTTTCTCCACAGTGAACACATTTAGGCTGAACATTTCTATCTTTTACACAATCTTTGGTATGATGTTTACCTAAACATTTGACACACCTGGGTTCCCTGCTGCAATATTTTTGTGTATGTCCATAGGCTTGACATTGTTTACATTGTGGTATAAGTTTAGACCGTCTTAGAGGCTGAATAACTACTTTGCACCCTAAGATGTACTTAATTTGATAAATTTTTTCGATATCTTCATCATTATCGAAGGTCAACATAAACATGTTGAGAGGTACTTTGCCTCTCCGTTTTAGCTTAATTGATGCTTCAGTAGCGTTAAATCCTTTTGCTTTCAGATCATCAATTATTTTTTCTGGTTTACACGTAGAGTGTAGATTTTTAGCCATAACCCTTATTGGTCTGGTTTGTTTATCTTCAAACGTGTGCCAAGCACGGTTTTCTTCATTTAACATACTTGTCATTTTTCTGTAAGTTTCACCATCTTCCAAGTTTATTTTGATGGTGTTTCCATTCATCACCTTTGCATTAAACTTATCAGTTGTAGTAATTTTTTTTAATTTCTCATAGAGTAGATCGTAGTCTTTGACTTCATCTATTACTATTGGTGGTGGTGGAGGTATTTTTTTTGATGGTTTCTGGATAATATTAGGAACATCATCCTTTAATTGAGGTGGGGAGGGCGTATTATTCAATTTTCTTTTTTTTCTTCTAACTCCTTTAACTCTTATCCACTCAGTTTCTCGAGCTAGTTCGTCTTCATCCGTATGGTACTCTTGTTCAATTGTAGTCTGGCTAGGAGTAGGATAGATTGCCTCCTTTGGCTTAAGAGCTTTAACTTCGTTTTCAAGCATTTTCATACGCTCCTGCATCAATGCAATTGTATCATTCAATTGCTTGTTAATATTGTTGGCTTCAACTAGTGCATTATTAGCTCTACACAATTCATTGTGAAGCTTTTCTTCGTTTGTAGAACGAATGTTCTTGCTACTGGCCCCAATGGAAGGACTACGGCCTCTTATCGGAGAATACGATACTTTATTACTCCTATCGAAGGGATTTATAATATTATTTTCTGATTCGCTCAGTTGAGCTTGTTTATTCACCAACATATCTTGTGATTTGTTAAAATATTTGTAGTTTAGCAATGGCTGGTCTCCACCAGAATCCACGAGACCGACCTCCGAAGAGGGTGGATTTACCTGAATAACAGGTGTACCACCTGGGGTATTATTTTCCATATTCGTTCCGCTCATTGCTCATTTATAGTGTACTGCACTCGCATCTAGTATTTAGCCGACGTATTCACATCGTTGCCCGGGTGTTACCACTTGGAGGTATACTAGACACATTTGGTGGTTTCTACATAGTTGCAGCGTTGGAATATAGACCACGAGATACATGGCTATAGACGGTCAACCCCTACCCTATTGAGACGCACCCAACACCCATACCAAAATTTGTGAAATAATTTTTTTCGAGACACGAGATTTAAAAATGCTGGTAAAGCATCGAGAATTCTCGAGATGGGAATTCCCGATCGCATTCTCTAGTACCAATATTAGGGTGCACAATCATATGCCATTACGCAGTTTTGAATCAATTAATGCATTATAGAATAATTTAAAAACCGACAACGGGCAATGGGCTTACATTTTTAAAACGATTTTTTTAACCACCTTGGATTTTACTGCTTTTTCAAAGAATTTTTATAAGTTAGGTAGGAATGAAATTGGATACTTATTACTTAAGGAAAGACAGTCACCGTTTATAAATAGCGGAATAACAGTTGCAATTTTCAATGCTTCTGAAAAACTCCATCATTTTAATTAAATAAATTATGTTAAGGATCAACAGTAATAAAAACCACTTTTTGCAAAGTTGTATTACTCAAACCAAAGTTATCCACCGAAGATTTATGTTTGAGAGAGCTAATAATTTGAAATAGTTCGATAGAGGTAACCCGCTATAAATAACAGCAATTAGCAAAAATTATATTATTACTTTTCATTTAGAAAACGGGATCCCAGAATTCCTTTAGGGAATTCCCAATTTTCCTATGCGGGTTTGAGCTAAATAAATCTTATGTCGGTCATACTTTTAAGACCGAGATCCCTAAAAACCGGGATCCCGTTTTAGAAACCGTACCTAGTTGAAACCAAAACCATGCTTTTCCTAACAAGTACTTGAAAAACTTGTGCTAAGTTTACTGAACTATTTATTGTAAAAATATGGTTGACGTTTCCGATAAACTAAAATTTGCCAATTTGTCTGAAATTTCAAAAAAAGATCGAAATAAATAAAAGTTTTAAACGGTTTAATATTTCTTCATGGGTGTACAATATTATTGCTTACCCGTTCAGAATTTGTTTTAAATTTGAAAACAAATTAGAATTGTTATTTCCAATATTATTCCGCTTGTTGTTGCTAGGTATATTGGTATGTTTATGAAGATATTACATAAACATTCCAATATATTTTAATTATTTTCCAGAATAAATATCGATACACTAATTCTCATCCGCTTAATACTTAATTATACAAATTGTATTTTCATTATTTTTCAAAAACAAGGTACTTAAAAATTTCCAAGTAACTCTTTCAAAAACTTATCAACAATACCTACGCCATTACAAACAACAAAAGTAATTGTAAAATTGAAAATATTTTGAAAATTAATTAAGCAATTTAATTATAACAAAAAACGGGTATTCTTTATTTATTTAATATTATTTAAATATTATCAGAATTAATTTTTTTTTGTTCGCTTTTATTTTATATTTCTCGGTATACGTAGGTATTATAAAATTAATATTATTGTTTCATTAAAATTCTAATTTTAACTTCATTTTTTTTGCGAATCAAACATTAAATATAAAGTTGAAAGAATAATATTTGTAAAAGAGTTTACATAAGTAAGAATTGTTTTATAATACGTGGGTATGACTATGTATGTATTGTGTACATAAGAATATGCTGCATGCTTTTATTGTACCTCTTTATACAATATATGCGGGATTAGCTTTAATTTTGTATTATATGTAATTTAGGCAAGCCGATTTTTGGCATAAAGCGCAGTGAATTTTTTCAAATATTTGGTTGGCCAATAAAATATGTGCAATGTGAATATTATTTATACTAAAAATAAAATAAATATTTATATTTCAATTGTTTAATCCTTAAACCGTTCTATTTCCTGAAAGGACCTTCATAATTTATTTCTTTAATCCTTAACAGTTTGTTTAACCCTTAACTAAACTCAATTTTGTTTCGTCGTATTCAATAGAAGCTGCTGATTCTCCATTTAGTAAATGTAAACCAATATAAATATGAGAGAATTTATAAATGTGGAATCATTCAGTATATCAGCTCTATATTTGGGATTTAACGCATTTAACGCAAGTTATGAAAGTATATAATGGCACTGTGAACCACATTAACTCACTAAAGAGAGATTACACATTATATTTAAAGCGATTTGATTTTCCAACGAAGATTACACGTGCGCTTGCCCATGATAACGTTCCAATAGAAATGTTTTCCTTTTAGATAAGGCAACAGGCTCGAAAAATATTCGGATAAGTATTTCCAAATTTCCATAAATTCAGGCAAAGAATACTTAACTTTGCAATTCAATAAATTTGTTTTACAGCGTACTAAATCCAAATAAAAATATTTGATGGAAAGTAATATTTTTAGATAAACTTAGAATATTTGTTTTAAATGAGCCTTAAGCCCTAGACAGACTATGGTTTAATAAATCCGATTTAGTGAATTTTCGAAATTAACCATAGTTACATTTACGGTATTTATGCTTTATTTTGAGTTTAGTGACTAAATTCGATGTAATGGGACCCGGATAACAATTTGAAAATTTGGTATTGCAAAATAAGCAATGTGGGACTGAAGGACCGTACGGTTTTCTATCAGACAATGTATTCCTCAAATACAACCAAAAAACGGTGTTATGGAACACGTCGGGCGGTCCCACTAATCGGAACACGAAAAGATAAAGTATATCGTCGTGCACAAATGAGAGTATGACAAGTGAAAAATGTCATTTTTCAGGAGAGACGATTTAAGTTTTTAACCAGTAAAATGATTATAACATTTTTACTTCTACGATGATTTTAATGTTATGAATGAAACTTTGTGGGTTGAAATATGTTCTTTAAGTTTGTAATATCCAATTTCATGTTCAATGCATTAGTAAAGAGAAAATCGAAATGGAAAAATTTGTAATAATCTTAACTGGAAAAAGATTGGAATGTACTATGATAAGATGAATATATAATACTCCCAAGTATGATAACAATTTGAGCTCCAAATAAGCTCTATCATCGCTACTAGAGCTATATTTTAGAGCCTGTAGTTTTTTATTATGCTCTATCAGCGCTGCTAGAACTTATATAGAGCTCCTGTCGGACTAAATTTACTAATTTTAGAGCAACAATTCTCCTCTTGGAAAGTTGTATAATCGTTTATATACCTGCTATAACAAAGCTATTAGCTGAATGATAGTTGGATGTTAGAGTTGCATAAAGCATTTATTAAGAAGCACTTTGCTTCAATAATGGTTATCTAAGGATGTTAACTACAGCTATTGGCTTTACAAAATATGAATTTTGACATTCAATTGTTTTTTTTTTTTTTTCATTTTATTTTATTACGACTGAGACTGCGCTCATCTAGCAATTTTTCTTTCAAATACAAATTTTTATATATCTAGTAAAATTCACGTTTGTTGGGGTGTAACCCACTGGTTAGCCCCATAATCAATTAAACCTATTTACTAATTTTAGTTTGGTAAGTTCACTAGGTCAAGTGGCCTCGTTCTTTGGAGTCTTCTTTCAACGACAGGGTTATCTATCATATGGCGAATATAGGGGTTTCCATGTTCCTGGAGCCTTATTTCGTGTTTTGCAGCTTATTGTGAATTGTAAGCTCAGAGCCTCTACCTATGAGCCTATACATTTTTCTGAACTTTATGTTAAGTTCTTCTTTTTTCTTTTTGACATGCTCTCTCCACTTAAGCTTGGCATCGAGGGTCATGCCAAGGTATTTAGCTGTATTTGCATATGGCACCAGTCGCGAGTTAATTTCTATAGGTAGGTGGTAAGCCTTTTGATAAGTAAAGTTAATATGCGTGGATTTTGTCTCATTAAGTTTGATTCGCCAACGCTTTGTCCAGTTACAAACCGCATTGGTCATCCTCTGGAGTTTGCTCGTTGCATCAGCGACATTATTTCCAACTGCCATAATTGCTGTGTCATCTGCAAAGGTGGCTATGGTTCCTTCATTTGTGGTTGGTATGTCCCTTGTATATAGTAAATACAGAATTGGTCCTAAGACACTCCCCTGCGGGACACCGGCAGAGATTTTCTTTAGCTCAGAGTATTCATCCTCATATTTCACTCGAAAGTGTCTATTGGATAAATAAGATCTTAGTATGGCATAGAATTGTCTCGGTAGATCTCTATGCAGCTTGTATTCCAGACCACTGTGCCAGACTTTATCGAATGCTTGCGCGACGTCCAGGAATATGCTTGAGCATACTTTTTTACGTTCTAACGTTCTTTCAATTATGTTGGTGATTCTATGGACCTGTTCAATTGTAGAATGCTTTTCTCTGAATCCAAATTGATGTGGAGGAATTAGTTGTCGGTCCTCAATTATTGGTTTAAGTCTCTTTAGTAATAATTTTTCAAAGAGTTTTGACATGATTGGCAGCAGAGAAATTGGCCTGTATGATTTTTTATCGTTAGGTGGTTTATCAGGTTTTGGTATCATGATTACTTCTGCTACTTTCCATTGATTCGGAACATATTTTAACCGAAAGCTCGCATTGATTATGTGTAGTAGCTTACGAAATCCTTTGTTAGGTAGAGCTTTGATAATTTGGCAAGTAATCAAATCATACCCTGGGGCTTTTTTAACATTCATGTTACTTTTCACTTCTTCTTTTAATTCTTTGAGAGTTACTGGCCGTATTTCAAACTCATCCAGCTTGTGAATAGATATTATATTTTCATTGGCAGTTTGTCTTGGTAGTGGTTGGAAGGTTTCCTGGAGATACTCCGCAAATAGATCAGCCTTCTCTTTGTGGCCTCTTGCCCAGGTTCCATCATCCTTTTTAAGTGGAGGCACTTGCATTTTGGGTCTTTTGAGTCCCTTCGTCGCCTTCCACAGTGAGTAATCAGAATTTTTTTCATCAGTTAGGCTAACTAGATATCTGTTGATTGATTCATTTTTAACTTCTTTAAGAAGGGATTTGAGGCTGTTACATAAATTGTTAAGAATTGTTTTGTTCTCCGGTGTTCGATTAATTTGCCAGGTTTTACGAGCTCGTCGTTTTTCTCTTACCAACTCTCTAACTTCCATTGGGTAGGATATGTTAAGCGTCTTCTTATTTTGTAAAATGGGAGTGCTTGCCAACCTGAGGCCAATCAACCGAAAGGTAGTAAATCTACCAAGAACATTGCACCAAAACTGGTGCAACCGAAAGAAAAAACCCCTACACCACTAAGTATCGTGGGAGTAACCAGTTACCCAATAATTCAGTCACTGATGAAATCGGTTACTGACAAAGAATATAAGGTAACAGCGCTAAACAATGACGTTTGGAAAATTAATACTCTGGACTCAGAAACCTATAGAACATTATCTATGAAGCTGAATGCTGAAAAGTATCAGTGGTTTACCTATGAGGACAAACAGGCTCGTCCGATAAAAGTTATGGCAAGAGGTTTGCATCACACTTGCTCAAGCGAAGAAATAATGGAAGACTTAAAAAATAAAGGTCTTAAAATACTAGATGCTGTGAATATGATTAAAAAAGAGAGAATAGAAAACCAAGAAGGAAACCCAACTTTCAATAAAAGGGGACTCCCTCTTTTTATGCTAGTATTTGATAACTCAGAAAATGTTCAAAATATTTATGGTATAAAAGCAATTCTTCACATGAAGGTAAAAATTGAACCTATGAGGAGAACCACTACACGCATACCACAATGCAAGAAATGTCAGGGATTTAATCACACCCAAAAATATTGCAGCCGGGATCCGAGATGTGTAAAATGCTCAGGTAAACATTTTACCCAGGCATGTACAATAGGGAGAGATGTACCAGCTAAGTGTATAAATTGTAAAGGCCAACATCCGGCCAATTATCGGGGCTGTGAGGTTGCTAAACACCTACAAAAATTAAGAGATAAATCACGAAATCAATCGCAAAATCATGAAATTCGAAGGATTCAACCATCAAATCAGATGGATCAAAATCCACAACCAAGCAACGCAGGGCAAAGAAGAACATTTGCTCAGGTAGTGAAAGGCTCGGGTTCAACCAAATATATGGGCTCTGAAAATAATCGAATTATGGAAAACATTATGAACAGCATCGAAGCTATTACAAAGCGGCTAGATGACCAAAGTAACCTGAATAACATGATATTTGATCAACTGAAGAAAATGCAACTCCCACAACGCAATCCGATAAAAAATGTTAAGTAAGAACACAACTTTCAGAATAGCAATCTGGAATGCGAATGGACTTATGCAACATATTCCAGAAATAGAAATATTTTTAAATACAGAAAAAATCGACATTTTTCTAATATCCGAAAGCCATTTTGTTAAATCTTCGTTTGTTAAAATCCGGGGTTATAACTTATATCATTCCATTCATCCAGCGGAAAGAGCAAGAGGTGGTTCAGCATTACTAATAAAAGAAAATATAAAACACCATGTAGAAACAGAAATCGAAGAAGAAACAATGCAAGTCACCACTGTTAGGATTCACATTAAACACAGACAGCTTACTGTCTCCGCAATATACTGTCCTCCCCGGCATAACTTGAAAAGGGAGGACTACATTAAACTATTTAAATCATTAGGACGTGATTTTATTATTGGAGGAGACTTTAATGCAAAAAACACGTATTGGGGATCTAGACTTACGACGTCAAAGGGTAAAGAATTGTTTCAAGCAGCCCAGACATCAAAATGTGAATTTTACTCTGGTGGTTCCCCAACATACTGGCCCAGTGACGAAGCTAAGATACCGGACCTAATCGACTTTTATGTAGCAAGAGGTATATCTCAGAACTATATTTACATTGAAAACAGCAATTCTCTAGTATCGGATCACTCACCGGTTATCATGACAGTCAGTGAAACTGTAATTCAAAGGGAAAGTGCACCCAGATTAACAAATTCAATTGTTGCGATAAAAAATAAAAAAATAAATTCATCTCATACCGAGCATCATTTAATTCTGATAAAATATTTTTAACAACTTTGATAAAATATTGTTTGATGATGTTATGTAAATCAATATTATTATAAATAATTAATATATAATTATTGTTTAACTTAGATAATATGTAATTTTAGGTGCCGTTAAATTTTTATGGTGAATATAAATAATATAGGGCGAAAAATTTTATTGCTCCTCGATTATATTTTGTATTTACAAGGAAAATAAAAAAAAATATACGTTTCCGAACCTATTCGCACGTGCTAGTATTTGAATTCTTTGAAAATTCTAGGTTATGTTCAATTAGTTTATTTGGCGGAATTCATTTTAACAATTGTAAATTATCTACAAGTTTCAAAGGGTTCTCAGCAAGAATTCAGGTATCGAGATATCTTATACGACTATATCAGTAATTCCTCATTATTGTCTATCGACAACATTTCTTGACATTATGTCGCTTTTTTTACTCCATTTTTATGAAAACGAAGATGATTACAAATTATGCTAATATAAGGTTACCTGAATTACGTATCCCTTTTATAATGCTATTCGTTTTTTCTTTTAATAAATGGATTCTATGGATCATACTAAACCATTTATAAAGCAAAATACTAAATATAGAGCACGTAGCTTTAAATCATCATATTATTTCCGCTTATAGCTTTAATAATTATGTATAGTCAAAATAATATCTCGTTGAAAATTCCTATCCTTTCATTCCCGAGTAAATACAACAACAAATTCATTTTTTGTTGTTGTTTTACTCGAGAATGAAGGAATAGGAATTTTCAACGAGATATTATTTTAACTATATATGATTTAGATTTACAGCTTGGAGCTCTATAATACCGAATAATTACGTTTTATTGAAGCAATATTTGTTTTTTTAACTATATAACGGTATTATTTTTTTTTTTCGTCAAACGTGGCAGTCCTTTTGTCAAAATTAAAATTAAGATGATAAATTATTATTCTTATACCTTTAATAAAAGCTCGAGCTGGTGAATCGCAAATTACAGACCTAATCCTTATATTTACTTTGTGGCTATTTACTAAAATGCCATTTTATAATAGATCTCTACATTCATCAACAAATTGACGTAGGTAGTCTGTTAAGTTGGCCGGCTTTCCTTTGCCACAATAAATTCCAATAACCATTGGCTTGAAATCTTTTATCTCGGAAATATTGAAGAGAATTGGCCAAAATTGCCATTGGGAACTCTTGTAGATCGGTAACCCGTCGATATTAAAATTTAGTGAAATATTCATTGATTGCTCGAGATTATCGTATAAATATTGTGTTAAGCAGTTCTTTAATCCCTGATGCCAATAGCTTCCATTAGCTACAGGATACAACGATCGATTACTAGGGGTTTCTAATAAAGTTCGCGGATCTTTAGGGAGTCCTTCATCGGGCAGCTGAGCTTTTCTCAATAAATTTAGTAATTTTTAAGCGCTTGATGTCTTATGTTAAATTCCAGTGCCCATTCTTTAAGTCCTTTCCTTAAATTTATTTTATCGTTTTCAGAATCGACGTCGTCACAAATTAAATCTTGTAATGTACTTCCCTTTTCAATATCAGCAATCTCGGTATCATCCAAATCATCATCTATACTATATCCAGAAATTATTGAACATTGATTATCATAATGCTCCACTGAGTTCTGAAACACGCTTTCAGAATTTTGGGGCTTTGCTGGATTTTTTGGTGGATTAACAATTTGGTTAAAAATTTTCCTATTCCTTTTAATTTGATATCGGTATGTACTGCTAAATTTATATTTTTTCCACGCTTTAGAATTATACATTTCTCGATTTTTTTCTGACTTTTAATAAGGAATTAAATAACTCAATAGTTAATTTTACTAAATTTTTGACAGAAGATGAACAATTTTCCCAATTAAAGCAGTCAATTCTATATAAGATACAAAAACTTATATTAGGTTTAAATTAACATAAAAATAATGTACCAGCTCTATTTTAATGTTATTATTTTTTTTAAATGGTGAAAAGCTTTTTATGAACATCAAATTATGTAAAACTGGAGCTAAGTCTTATAACACTTATGGTTTTTATTAAGCTGCATTATAGCTGATATTGCTACTATATTGCTATTGTACAATTAATAGCATTATAATATATAGTGCTCTAATACTAAATAATTTAAAGCTCTATATTTGATTATAGAGCTCCTAAATAAAACTATCTGCTCTATAATTTGTTAGAGCTGGGAATGTCTAAACTGTGTATTATAGAGCAAATAATTTTTTTTCTAAAGCACCTAATGTCAATTTTTACAATATTGATGCAACTAGCAAACCAAATGCTATTTTAGAACTGCATTAGAGCAAAGAAGAAACTGTCAGCTCTAACAATTGTTACTTGGGACTCTTCGTCGGAATACTTTAGGATTTTTCGCTACTAAAGAACGATGACATAGTTTCAATAGGAGAGAATATACACTAATTACATTAAAACAATAATTTTTATATTTTCTACATTTCTCATGTTAGGTTTTATTCAAAAATATAAGATAATATTTCACTTTTACACTATTATCACAAATAATATGATAATATCACAAAATAAAAATTAAAGTAAATTCAATATACTTTATCAAGAAAAGTTACACTATAGTTATTAGATTCCGTAGCAAACAAATTGTAAAACTCGGATAAATAAATTTATTATATATTTTGAATTTCTAATAAATGCAAATAAAAAAAAAAAAAAAAAAATGTTGTATTTTAGTCTTCATCAGAATTTTCTAAATTCTCAGTTGAATATGGTAAGTTTATATAAAAGCTATGGTAGGCCGAATTGATGCTTTTCTTATTACAAAGTTCCAATAAATCTTTGTATTTTGCCTCTGATATTGGCAATGGGGAGTTATAAGCCTGGTTTATTTCAAAATTTAGGGTGCCGTTGGTAGGATTGCGTTTCCTATATTTTGTATCCTTAACTAATGAAATAGTTTTAAAATCTTCCTGAAACTCATATTTGTATTTCAGTAATTTGGGATCATTTCGGTCAATGGCCATGTGTTTAATTTTGCTTGTAGAAAATTTCTCCCCGTCAATATTTTTATTAAAATTCAAACCGTTTGAAGGCGATTTAAAATCAATAAAATCGGTGAAATTCATTTCGATTACTTTGTAAGTAGGCGATTTGATTTTCGCACATCTAATTACTTGGTACCATTGTTCCGGTACAAAAATCTCCTGATTTTTAGCCATCCGCTCAATACATGAATGGACGCTATCTCCTTCGTTTTGAGTGTGGCCCTTCTCCAAATATTTGTGAGAAATATTAATGTTGAAATTTTTTGAAGCCCAGGCATAAAAGCTATACAATATTTTATTTCTATTTTGGCCAGGACAATTGTCTGACCAAAACCTAAATTCGATACATGATGAATGCTGTTCAATAAAATATTTTAGACAACTGCTGACCTCCGTTCCTCCACGCTTCCCAAGACTTTCGTGCCATACAAAACAGAATCCAGTATTCGTATTGAGGCAATATACCGTAAAATTATAAACGAAATACTTGCGCTTATAATAAAAAACAGAAGCGCGAGATTGGGGAACTGTTAATATTTTCTCAAAATCAAAAACAGCGGTGATAATCTTTCCATTACTTTGCTGGGCTTCCAATTTATCAATTTCTTTAAGTTTTCTTGATTCCATTTTATTCGTTAAATGCCTCTCCTGGATCAATCTAGCTCCATCTTTTTCTTCGGCTGGTAAATTCTGGAAGCCAATGCATTGGTCGCATTGGTCTTTTTTTGGGACGAAAATCCCAAGTTAAAGTTTTCGTTAAAAACATCGCGGTACTGACGCTCAGTTACGGTATGTTCGGTAGAATTTTTTTCCATAAACTCCACGAATAACCTGTACATTTTCGCTACATTTAAACTTCCGTCTAAATATGATTTATTATTAGTTTTTCGGCAATAGTGAGATTCAATGCAGGGGAATGTATTTATATGATCACATATTGCTTTCAACATAAAGTCTTTTTTAGGATCTGCAGAACGCTCGTGTTTGCCTCTTTTGTCTGTGCATAGGACGCCATTTCCGGAATTTTTTTTTCGTAAGCGGTGGTAATCCACTGACTGTTTATGTCGAGTGTATTGACGAACATTACCTTACACACCTAAAATTAAAAACAAAAATTAGCATCTATATTTTTATTTGCAACAACTATTAATATTCGTTAATAAAATGACTAGTGATGAGTGGTTAATTTTAATTTAATAAGAATATCAAATACCTGTTGCCGAATTATAGAGTTATCGCCGGTCCAAGTAAGTAAGAAATACTTCCGGTTGGCACCTCTTCGGTGATTCGTAGCACATTTCATCCGAACCTTTGCAGTTTCTTCTGTAAATTGCACAATATAATTCCATTGGCGATAGCGTTCACCGATGCTCCAGAACTCATTAAAATTTTTTTGTCTGTCGATGGTGGTTATTCTTTCATGACATTTATTTTTGCAAGCACGGCAAGAAGGACGTATTTGTCGCTCTTTTATTTGCTGACCACGTTCATTGGTATGAGATATTCCTTTATTGTAAGCAGTTTTGGAAATATTTGATATCCAATTTAACTTGTCTCGTTTACGTTTCCGAATATTTCGTGTTGACGACGTCGGCGTTGAGTTTTCGGAATTGTTATTGTTAACAATAAAAATAGGTGTGATCGGGCTAAACGCGGGGGTTTCAATTTCTGACACGGGTGGAGTCACGGGTGTGACACTCAAGCGCTTTGAACCTACATAAATGTATTTATAAAATACATAGAACAGATAATGTGTTTTATTACAATAAATTTACTTACATGAAATGGCTGAACCTATCTCAGATTCATCTCCAGAACAGCTTTCGTCACTTTTTGTAGGTTTATACTCACTACCGCTATCCCAAAAATCTAATTAAATAATTATATACATAATTAAGTCTAGAAAAAAATAAATAAAATACTAACCCGATATGTCTGACTCACTATTATCGATATGATCAATAATTTTATTATCACTATCATCCATTTGTTTGCTTGCAAATCCTTTATAAAATTTATATTTTATTATAATAAAATAATGCAGATATATTACATCGTTAACAAACTCACCTGATGGCTCTAATAAGATGTTGTGATCATAATTTTCAGGCTCAACAGGCCGATCATTCAAATTTGCATTTTCTATTACAAAATTCACCAAAAACAAATATTTGCATTATACAATTATTATTTGATTTATGCACTTATCATAATCTTACCGTTATTTTCTCTAACTTGGTTTTGTGCCAATTTTAATATTTTTTGAGCTCTAATAGACATAATTTGCTATTATTTTTAATTTACCTCCTCTCTCTTTCAATATCAAATCGGAACTAACAGAATTAAAGAAAAAAATAGCTGTCAAAATATCGCGCCAAAAATCCTTTTCCATTATATCCAATTAGAAATATCACAAACACATTTTGTATTGGATCAATCCTATAAGGCGCCCGTTGAAAGTATTATAAGGTTCATATATCATTAACGTTTTTTAAAAAAAAACCTTATAAAGCACTATAGGAAATCATAACAAAATAAAATACCTCTGAAAATATGATAAAGTCGTTTAAAATGAAGCAAATAAAAATATTTCCGTACAAGTCTATATCAAAATACTACGTTATAATTTAATTTGGGAGAATTTTAGCCTGATAAAAAAATGAGAGTATAACTTTCTATTTTTTAGTATCAGGGAGGGTTTTAATTTTTATGAAAAATTGCTCACATATGAAGTCGACCTTAAGAAATCTAAATCTACCATTGTTTGAGAGTATAACATTATCACTTGTCATACTCTCATTTGTGCACGACGATATTTAGTCCACTTGCTGAGAAAGAGTAAGTAAATTGACCGAACTTTTTATCGTAAACGTAATTAAAATTGACCGACCGATGTTGTGCGATAATAACGATTTTGACGGGCCTCATTTTGGTTTAAAACTATATTGAAATACCGTACTTGGGAATATCTATGGTATTTATAAATAACCGACATGACGCTGGAAAAACTCTCACAGTT